>BRZM01000251.1:88095-103899 GCA_033238685.1 Lates japonicus | reverse complement strand
GTGTGTGTGTGCAGCTTGCTGGCTTGGGAGTGTTTATGTCTGTAATAGGCACTTAACCACACAAACCCAGCAGGCAGCTAAAGAGAAACACCAGAAGAGGTGCTCAGTGGTGTTAACAGCAAGTTCTTTAAGTTCCCCCCTTTACTGTGATAATTTATTTTATGTGGTTTTTCTCTTTGGCCTTGTACCATGGAAGGTATTGCATCGCCACTGGGAACATTTGTGTGTTTGTGATGCACTTGGAAAATTAATCTTTTTGTATCCACAAGGTCTGCTGAGAGAGTAATCGTGGGGGGGCATAGTGTATCACTTACACACAGAGCAAAAAATGGATGAGCAAAGGAAGAGAGAGACATCGAGGGAGTGCATGGCTGTAAAGTGTAAGGGGTGAAGATTCATGTTTTTTCGTGGATGAAAAAGGAGATGGTGAGATAGGGGAGTGTGTGCAGGGTGTTAGAGAGATACTTATCCATCATTTGGTGTGCAGAGACTGGTGGAGGAGAGAGAGCAGCATTATGGCTTATGTCCTCAGTGTAGTGGTGGGTTAATCTAGAGCAGAGAGACGGCGCTCAGTGCTCTGACAGGGAAAAAAGTTGGAGAAACCTGTGGAAAAGGAGATTCTGATGGAAAACCCATGAAAAAAGCAAGAGTAGAGAAGAAGAAAAACAAATCTGAGCGCTGCTGAAGACAAGAGGAGAGACTGAGAGGTACAGGGTTGGAAAAAGAGGGAGAGGGAGAGCGAAGCGGGTGGGGGGGGGGGGGAGAGCAGCAGAGAGAGAAGCAGAGAAAGGGAAGGAGAGGGAGGGGAAAAGAGCGGAAGAGGGAGGGAGAAAGGAGGTGTGATGGTGGGTGGGAGAGGAGGAGACAGTCTGGTGGATGGGCAAAAAGACAAAGGAAAAAGAGGAGAGTGAAAGGGATCTGTCAGAGGGCTGGTTAGGGATGAAGAAACTAACAGATGCATAGAGATAAGACTGCCAAGGTCTCAGGAGAGGGAAACAAGAGTGCAATGTGGAGTAACACAGTGGTTTAGTGAGAGGTAAAGAGGAGAGAAGAGGGGGGGAGGAAGAGATTAAGGAAAAAGGCAGAGTGATAGACTGGCAGAGAGAGAAGAGGGAGGAGAGAAGAGCTGGATGAGAGAGAGGAGGGAGGCCGTCTCATAGAGCGCATACAGCACGCGTGGAGCTGGTGTTAGAGCGAAAGAGAGACAGAGAGAGGGCGGGAGGGAGGGTGGGAGGAGAGAGGGAAACAGAGGGAGGGGGTGAGGTATTTAAACGCCTGAGCAGGACAGCACAGGCGAAGCTCTGAACTCCCCGAGAGTGAAGGTAGGACAGGGAGAGGAAGCAGGAGAACAGAGCTCTACAGTTTTCCTCACAGCCAAGCCCACACACTTACACACATAAATCTGACATATATAAACACACACAGAAACACTCACGCACGCACTTTTGGACTTTGGACTCATCTGTGGACTCCAAGAGCTGTCCTCTGGAACTCTACCTGTGCCTTCCTTGCTCCCACTCATCACTCTCCTCACCTCTTCATCCACCTCCAGTCCCCAGTCCCTCGCTTGGTGAGGGCAGATGGCCATGGTGCGGGCCTCTCTCGGGGGTGCCTTAGGCTGTGCCCTGCTGGCCCTAGTCTTGGGGAGCAGCAGCATGGATTTCGGGGCGCCCCCAGCAAGCTTCTACCCCCGGTTCAACCCCTTCTTCTTCCTGTGCACCCACCACGGGGAGCTGGAGGGAGCCGGGGTGGCAGAAGGTGGGGGAGAGGTGCTACTCACCCTCCAAATTACAGGCAACCCCACTGCCTACACCCCTGGACAGGAGTACCAAGGTGAGCACACCCCCTATGGTGTCCACTTTTCTTTACTGCATGCTGAAGAGATTGGGATCTATTGTCTCAGTATTTTTTTAATCTGTAATGAATAACATAAAAAGAAGTGTTTTTAATTGATCTGATTGTAAATTTTACTGGTTGTGAAAATATAACTTGTATTATTTTAGAAAAAAATCATTTTGTGAAAGAAATTCACAAAGAAATGTTGAAATTGTAGATGTTTTCTTGGAGAATGCACATTGCTAAATTTACAGAAGATATATTAAAAATGTTAAACCAACTTCATGATCAAGAATTATACAAACGTGTAAATGAATACATTCTCTTGCAGGTGTTTTGCTTCACACATGATGTACTGCTGTCGTGTGTGCATATGGGAGTGTGCAGTTTGTGTGGGGTGGCTGTTGTTGGAAACCAGCATTTATGTAACTGTAATAAGTAGTGATGCTGAGTGGGACTCCTGTTCAGAGCTGTGAGCAGCTTTGGTGTTTTACTGAGCTGTGATCCTGATGCTCCATGTGTAGGTGGCTTCTCCACAGGACTAACAGCGCGATCCCTCCAACTGAATGAGAGTGAGAGTGTGAAAGCTGCGAGTGGTCAAACAGAGCACCATAGAAAGAGAATCTCTGACCGATAGAAATAAAGATTAAGAAATCACTAAACCATGCTTAGAGTTTAAGAGGAGACCGAGATTAATGTCCCCTTTCCCACACTGATTTGCTGGCACCTGGTCCTGGAAAAAAAAATCCCCTCTGACCTCCCAAACTGTATCACCATTGCTCAGTCACTCACTCTCGCCACTCACTTAACACTGGGGACAGTGACCCACACAGGCCACCACAGACCGACTAAGGTCACATTCCCATGGAGCTATCCTGTTCTCTAAGAGTTGGATGCATACACATGTATATTTCTGATTATATCTAGCTTCCTAAATACACACACATTTTGTGTACAAATCTTTTCCCAACCCTGTCTTTGTTGTATTCTACCTAATCTGATATGGCAAACAGTGGATTTATTACACTGTTCTTGCACTCTTAACAACTGCATTCCATTATCATGGCAAATAAACCTCTGATTTCAAAAAGGATATGTGCAGCGGTGTAATTGTATATAGAAAGAAAAAGGATATGAGAGGGCCAGGAAAACAGAGCAGGAAAGGAGAGGAGTCTGGAAGAAGCAGTATTATCCTCTGTCTGAAAACAACAGCCCGGATCAACCCTTCAGTCAAGCACCTTTTAACTGGGGCCGGGCTTGTAGGGAGAGCGGGTGGGGAGAGATTTGAATAACTAGCTGGTGGATGGGAGGGATAGAGCGCACGGAGAGGTTTAAATAATTAGCATTAGAAATGTGGTGGACTGGGAGGAGGGAGAGATTTAAATAGGGCCACGGCTGGGATCGGATGGAGTAGGGGGAGATTTAAATGACGATGAGAGGATTGAGCTGATAAGATACCAGCAGCGGGGCTCACACGAAAAAATTACAGGGTTCCAAGCTGCTCACTTTTTTTCCTCCGTCCCATGTTTTGGCACATGATGGCAGCTTATTGTTAAATTTCTGGGGTTTTGACTGAGTTTGCTTGAGGATGGAAGGATAAATGGCAAGTGAGCAAGTGAAACGTGGCGGGCTGTGCGCTTGGTTGTGCAGTCAGGAGAAATCCCAGTTTCTGCCTCTTTTCCACCTCTCTCTCATCCTTTCAAACCTTAATGGTTACATCCATCCTTCCATGTTCTTACCACGGCCACTGCCTGGCTCATTCTGGCAGGAATTGGGTGGTTTGAGGGCTACGTATACAGACTTGGACTGAGAGTAGACATGTATCTGCCTGCGCTGCCGAAAACAGAATGTGAGAAAAAGACAGAAAGGGAAAAACAATAAATCACATCTTTTGGTGATGTGAAGAAAAGGCCAAGGGAGATATTATTGTGACATTTTTTGTTCATCTCTGCAAATGAACTTGTGTATTTCAGCATGCTTCTTTTATTTAGTTTGGTCTCAATTGTTTTTTCCTCATTGCGTTTTATGTGCTCTCTGGGCTTTAGTTTTGGATTACATTTGGTTTAATCTTCTAAAAGCAACGTGTGATCTAACCACTAAAAGAGCTGCATGTGGAAATGGTGGGCGGAAGGCATTAGAGATGCTGGACATGTGGTTGAAGGGCTGTAGAAAAGAAAACTGAAGAAAGAGCGTGAAGGAGAGAGGTTGTCAGTGGAGGGAGGGAAAGTTGGAAAAATAAAAAAAGACAGATGACCCCTTATAAAAGAGACAGGAGGTGAGAGTCTCAAAGAACCACCTTAGCATTCGGTGCCGAGCAAAAAGGAAGATTCTGTGTGATCAATTTGTCGTACAGTAATTGGGTTTCTGACCTGACCTCAGTGCCTCTCGCTTCTCTGTTGCTTTTGAGTGATAAGACCATGTGTGGGCAGCATACTGTGTGTGTGTGTGTGTGTGTGTGTGTGTGTGTGTGTGTGTGTTATAGATGAGATTACTGCATTTAACTATGAGAATGAAATGACCAAGAGAGGTTGCATTACTCTCTGTGTGAAATGTTTGAGAGGGTGGGTGTATTGGCAGGGTCATAGTGGACAAAATGAAAACAGAAATACTGTAGAGACACTCTGAACTGCTGGGAAACAGAAGGGGGAGAAATGAAAAGATTTGTCGAATTTTGTGTGCTTGCATTCAGACTCTAGGGTCAATCCTCGTACCAGACAAATGGAAACCAAGTGTCACTCACACACTCTCACATATACTGCCCACACACAACCTTATCTTTCAGAGGAGAGAGAGAAGCAGAAAGAAGTAAGGTCACTCTGGGATTTGAGCCTGTCCTCTAAATAATCAAACGACCCTTTTGAACCACTTTTGCTACACTCAGGAAGCAGTTCTTTAAGCTTTTTTTTCCATTTTGCGTCTGACCTCTTTTAACACTGCTCTGGGAATGTGAGATGTTCTCCATACAGCAACCGCATGTTTATAGGAATAAACATCATAATACAAAACCCAGAGCCCTGTTTCTAAACACAGTTAATCAAAAAGTGTTGTTTTTCCATTCCTCTTGTTTCGTGTCCCCCTGCTTTGGAAACCTCACATGAACGACAGTGTTCAAGAAGGGATGGTGACACAGCACCGGGAGAACAGGAAGAGGCAAAATTCCTTCAAACAGACTGTTTTAGTATCAGAAAACATGGCCTCTCCAGTAAAGCACACTGGATTCAAATCATGAGTAGAGGGGACATCATTCTGCTGTTTTATGCAGTCAGATTAGAAAGCACAATGGAAAAGATTGGTGAGGAAATAGAACGGTAGTGTGGTGTCCTCTGCAAGTCAGTGGAGAATAGCTGGAAAAATGGAGGTGTATGAGCAGAAATGGGGCCAGTGAGATTGAGTGTCTTTGTATGTCAAGGAATTTGTACCCTTTTTTTTCCTGTTGATTTCATTCTACTTTGATGTTTGTGCACTTTAGATGAAAGCTGCAGTTGTGTTTATCATGCCAGTGGTTTCAAGCACAGTGCATGTTTGGATAGAGCACATTGTTTTGTCTGCTGTCAATTAGTCTGTTATTTTAAAAAGCTTGGGTTTGTGCTTGTAATGACAGTATATGTATTTGCATATAGTGTGGAGTTTTTGTGTGTGTTTCCACATGCAGGGCTATTGATGTCAGTGTAAAGCACTGAATGAGCCACTCACACAAGTCCCTGCTGAGGCATGCAGGTTCAGGTTGGTAGTGTAGCTCTCTCTCTCTCACCATATTCATTGTTCCTACTCACTATTGAAATCCAAACAATATTCAATGGGATTCAGCAGTGTGTCTTAACCACACTGCCACAATAGGAAACAGGAGGCGAAACAGAGGTGCAAGGGAAAGTGACAGAGGGTAAAACAAGAGAGATGCTTAGAGAACTAGTTGACAGTACAGGCTGAAATGGCCATTGCTAATCTGTCAATGGTCTCTACCAGAGCCCCTGTTCCATGGACCTTTTCATGTGCAAATGATTGAAGAGGCCTGAGAAACAATCAACATTTCAAGGAGATTTGGATGTTGCCACTAAATGACATTCTTAATGGGAACTTGGAGATAAATTCATCCCCACAAAATGCCATCAGCTCTTCCCATGATAACCTATCAGATTAGACATTGTGAATTACTTCAGCAGCTCTCCTGCCAACCACCAGAAACAACTCAGTGTGCCTTGCAATGGGAAAAAGGCCATTATCTATCTGCAAAGTTGATTACTTGTCGTGGTTGGGGGAGTTTCTCTGTGAGTGTGCGGTTGACTGATGCCTGTAGAACAACAAGTCAGCCACGTTGAAGTGAAGGTCACAGACACAAGGCCCCAGTAAGGCTGTAGAAAAGCAGATACTATCTTGCCATACGCCAGGTCGTATCAGTAAAGCCACAGCGAGACGTCATGGAAACACAGGGCCCATCTTTGAGTCTCCACAAAAGCTGCTCACAGCTGTCTATGTCTTAAGATTGAATGCCAAAATGTCATCAATCTGCTGTGACTTAAGCAGCCCAATGGATGTCATCATCACCTTCTGCAGCACTTAACCTCCGAGGGGACCATTAAGGGTCTGTTTTCTGACCTCTGACCATTTCTTGTCAGTGCTGCATTGCTTTGAGCTCTGTTCCTGCAGAGTGATTAGATGTGGCTGGTGTCCCCACTCTTCTTGTCGAACAATCTAGTTCTCTTTCAGTCTCTGTTCAGCTTAACTGTAGTGTTTTACATTTATCTATTTAAAAGACCAGGAAAACTCTTAAGTATTTCTTACGGTGCAGGAAGCATTGGTCAGTGAACCATCAAAAGACTGGCCTAGTTTTCATGCAGACATTCAGTTTAGGGGAGCAGGGACACTGAAAAACGACATAAGAGTGAGGAAAGAGTGGAGGGGATCGGGGCTAATGGTTTAATAGGACTCTCTTGTGAGCAAAGGAAAAGCAACATGCGGATAGCACTAGCACTTTCAAGTGGTCCAAACCCATGCATTCATTAGCTTCCCAGCTCTTCAGCCTCTCTGCCTCCTGCTGCTTTGTCTGAATAGGTCACTTCACTGAGTAGAGGGAAGTGTGTCAAGTGTATTACTGTTTGTATGGGCTTGCTGGGTGTGTTTGGATGTTCTGTCTTTGTGGACATTGAATGATGAACCATTTAAAGAGCATTGTATTCACTCAGATATGCCAGTTTCCTTTATATGAGGGAGCAGATGGGCGAGAAATGAGAATGGATATTCATTGGGAATCTTCCCTTTGTCACACATGCATGCTTGGCCATGCACACAGCACTCAGCTCATAGTAGGTGATCCATCATGACATAGAGACAGGTCAGATGTTCCAGCGGCTAAACACAAATGTCCTGATCAGCGGGCTATTACAATTCTTTGTATCAATGTAACAACAGGATATGACACGATAACATGAACAGGAGGTTGGTATTTTCCTCCTGTCAGGTGCTAAATGGCTGTGTCAAGTTGTTTTCACAGGAACATGCTCTAGCTATTATAACGTACCGTACAAACCTATGGCAATGTAATGATGCTACAACAAACTGGCAGTATCAGACATATTCTGTGTCTCTACCTTTGTATTCACTCATAAAGAATCAGAGAGCTACAGCAGCTCAAGAGAATCTCGAGCCATGATAGTTGAGATGGGCCAGATGCCACCTATATTTATGGAAAATTGATTTACTGCATCAGAGCACGGCAAATCGCCTCAGATAACAGTGACATTGTTAGCCTTTGCCAGGCTGGTGCCAGAATGATGGCAGCATGATGCCAGGTGTGGTAGAAAGAGCTAAAAATGAAGGCAGTGAGTGGATCCATGCCAGGCAGAGGTGTGTGCCTGTGCCAGTCTTATCTGGGCAAGCGGCGAGGAGCTCTTACATTTTTTATTTTCAATTTCCTCAACGGGTTCATTTTCCAGCCAAAACAAGAAAGCTCTTAACAAGCAAATGTGAGTTGTGTTTTCAGTAACTTTCATGAGTGGGCAGACGAGTGGGTGTGTAGTATTTTCAGGATGTTGGAGTGTGTGCTTGCCTGTTGGGGGTTTGCCTGATTTGGAGTGCCTCTCTGTTGATAATACAAGCTGGGGTGTGCAGATGCTAGATTCTTGCTATCCTAGTATGTGCTTGCTTGCTCCGTTTCCCTTGTGTCCCTTTTCATGTGTCTGGAGGTTTAAGTTTTAAACAGCACAAGCACTAACATATTTCACTCCTACCACAACTTTAGCAACACGTAAACCATCCAAAATATGGTGACATAATGCCTTTTTTCCATGCCTGAAGCACAAAGCATGTGGTTGTGCTGTTGTTGGTTATTTGCTCTCATTTCTGTTGCTACTGAAGATTAAGTATGATGAGGACTGCTGTATTTTGGTCATTGTTAATATATCAGTCACTATGGTAAACCATAGTGGGAAACAGAACACCAGCTCACAGAGTCCTCATAACATGCTCTAGACCCTGAGGGTGAGGATGAATCTCAACCACACTGTTTGGTGCCTAAGTTTTCCAATAGAAACACCAGGGACGCACCCTTCCACAGTCTATTTAAATAATTTTTTATTGGCACATTACAGCTGCCACCTCTCCTCTGCCTCTTTGATGTCTACTTTCAACTTACAAACAGGTTGTAAACATAATTCCAACATAATTTTTTTTGACTCCTCAGAAAGCTCAAACACCAAGTCTTTATATGACACCAAGAGCTCTGTGTGTCTATGCAAACTCATGCTAATGTTCCCATCCCAATCTGCCTCATAACAATGGGCCAGTGTTCATTGTCCTTAAGGAGTACCAAGTGGCTCTAAGCCGGATTTTAAAAAGTGATGGATCCTTTTTAAATCTTTCTTCTCTCCTCCCCATCCTTCGTGCTGGATGTGTTGTTCTCATGGTGTGGTTTCCCAGCCGCCGTTGATTGGCGTGTCAGTTTTGCTGATGGCCTCTTCCTCTTAGAGAATGGAGCTCCTGTTGGAGGATTGTGTTCCTCCTCCTCCTTCTTCTCCTCTTGCTCTGGATCCTCCTCCTGGCGGCTTCATTGAGAGAGCTGTAATCCCTGCTTGGGGGCCAGTGTGTCGTCTGTGCTGATAGCATTCAGAGGGCCTTGTAGCGCTCCAATGGACCCACTACAGAGGAGGCGGCATGGTGCAACTGGCTGGGTGCTGGGCACACGGCGCGTGGCACAGGCGGATTAGCCCAAGCCCTACCCCCCCATTCAGCACCAGCCTCTTTCAAACAACCAGACCCACTCTGCCCAGAGAGACACAGCAGGCTGGCAGAGGCAGATTACACAGCCGTGTACACGTACACAAGCTCACACATATTCCTGCCGAAAATGACAGCATGGTTGAGGGGGTTGGTGTTTACAGGGCCCCTGAAAATACTTAATTTCCCTAATGCTCTGTTGTGAAATCCCACATATCAAATCTCATACCTCTAACCCCCACAGGTCCATGTGTCATCAGTGAGCTCTGACTCAGGATGAGAACATCCACAGAGATTCTGCCAGTGACCAACAAAAAAGATTAGGTACATTTATCTTGCTTTTTCGGTTTATCAGCAAGCTTTCTTAAGCACAAGCTTACCTTTACCTTTCACATGTCATCAGTCGTATTTGTCCCCTTGAAATAGGACATAAATCAACTAGTGACATATTAGATAAACCAAAGAGTACCCAGTGGACCACTGAGTCTTACACCTTAGTGGATTAAGTGTTTGATTGCACCCTGCCTTTCAGGCCGTCAATGATTGGTGACTGAAATTCAGAACACTCGAGGTCTAGACTGAAGAATAAATGAGACTTCACCTTCCTGTCTCACTGTACTCTACAGAGACTGACTGTGCCCATTTAATGTAAGGGACAATATTCCTCTATCAATGGCTGATCTTTGTCCTTAGTTTTGCTTTTTCCTCCTCATGTTTATCACCTGGTGCTCAGTGCTCCCTTTCATAAGAACCAAGAGTATGAAATGAGAGCAGCTCATAATCACACCTCAGCATTTACCATAGCTCCCTCTGG
The DNA here is from genome assembly GCA_033238685.1 of Lates japonicus. Lineage (NCBI taxonomy): Eukaryota > Metazoa > Chordata > Actinopteri > Centropomidae > Lates > Lates japonicus. The sequence goes on along the minus strand of BRZM01000251.1, from coordinate 94,040 downwards.
AGATGGCAATCTCATTTATTTATTGTGTAATTTATGATCTTTCAGTAAAATTGCAAGGATACAGTGTTAAAGATAAGTAACCTGAGGGAGCGAAGGGAGGAAAATGCATGTATACTTAACCTTTCATTGAGTAGCATTCATGCCAGATGAAGGTGCTTTGGGAACAGACATGATGCACCCTAAAACCAGTATACCTTTATCAAGATACATGGAAATATGTTGTCAGCTGTAAGTGACTTTGTGCTTGGAACTGTGAAATAGGCTGAGCCAAATTTTGATCAAGTGAACCTACTATAGATCTGCTCCTACAACCTGCAGAGATCTTGAATACAGCAGTTTTGGTTGCAAACATAAATACCAATACAAGCATCTTAGCACAGACCTTTTTGTCTTAACATAAACATCAATGTCTTTGTCAGTGACTCAACACATTTGTTTTTGTGCAGACGTCACTATGTCATGACAGTAGAGGAAATGGAGTGTTAGAGTCATTGAGTGATCCCTGCTGTTGCGTGAATGCAGAGGTCTGAGGTAGAGGTTAAGACAGAGAAGAGGTGTGATAAGAGAGGGGAGATGGAGGGAGCATGACAGTGTTAATTACAGCAATGAGTGCGTTCTTACTAAGCTGAGCCGGTGTGATTAAGACTAGATGTCAAGGGAAATGCTCCCCATTGATCCACTGCAAGTAGAGACCATCTAGTCTTTCATTACTGCAACCAGCTTGTTAATTAGAAATCAATCTTTCCCCTCTGATCTGTGCACCCCCCCTCCACACCACTGTGCTACTCTCTTTCCACCCAAACATTCATACCCAAAAGCTATGGAGGCACGTCAGACTTTGACTAATGTCAGTACTTTTTCACTTAGTTGGCCATAATCTGTAATTTTCATGCCAAGAAAGAGCAGGGAGCGGAGAGAAAAATAGTGAGGCACAATATCCTGCCTTCCTTTCCAGCTCACAGGACGTCTTTGAGTTCTTTTAAGAATTTGCCAAACTCTAGGATTGCTTAAAAATTGAGAACTGAATTCATAGTTGCCAGCTGAATGTTGTCTTTCAACTACATCTGTGTACAGTTTTATATTTTTAGGATCAAATCTTTATCTTTAAAGGAGACCCATGTTATATCAGTTGATTTGTTTTGAATCTATAACAAATAATTTGGATTAGTCAATCTATTGACATATAATATTATTATGTAATGTACTATTCTTCTGAATGAAGGAAGCATCATCTGTAAAAACATTATATTGTACTAGATTCAGTTTTAGTGTTGGGAGAGATTTTTATGTCTCCTTACTGTACAGATAAGAACAAGTGATGTAATGATGAAAATATTGTGTAAGTGAGAATGAGAGTGTGTGTGGAATAGATGCTGAAAAGAACTGGCGGAGCGTAGATGTAAAGTGAACCTCTATGTAAAGTGACAGTTCCATTATTCATATTAGAGCTATTATATCTGTGAATGTGGGAACGTGGTTAGGACTGCTGTCAGTCTAGAGTGCTGGAGGCAGCTTGAGCCTATGTGTGTGTTTGTGTTCCTGTGTGCACATTTGCACAATAGTACGTGCTAACGGGCAGAGCAGATGTCTGGTTTTGCAAAAGAGAGATGTGTCCAGATGTTTCAGGGCAGTAAGCACTCAAGACTAGGTACAGATGTGATTATGTTAAAGTAGGTAGCTAGACCAATTTTGTGTATTTGCTTAAAAACATGCTAAGATATTTTAAATTACAAATGCTAATCTCAATTCTTTTGGTGATAACTGAGGGACTTGGTTTTTCAAAAAATCACATTCAAACAAATTTGAAATTCTAAATACTTCCTGGAACTGCTGGACCACAAGGTAAACTACCACAAATAGTGTGATGCACATATAGACGGCACATTTTGAATTCGAACAGATCACTACAGTTCAAATATCTGTTTATTTTCCCCCACACTGGAACAAATGTTTGAATTGCAAATACAGAAAGTGATAGCCCTAAAACTCAACGAAACCATGCCACTCTTGACTTTGGCCCCTATAATTGTATTATTAAAAACTCACAGTTTTGTTGAAAATGCATGCATACTGTGTGTAAGAAAAGCGGACTTGTTTTTGGAACACTGGTAACAATTTCTATCCAACATAAAGTGAGCAACATGATTTTTACTGTTCATGAAGCTCAAACTGTTCAGAAGTCCAGGTTGATACTCTGATAAAAACTGCAGTTTGAAGTGTCAGCCCATGAAGATGGCCAAGAGGAGGGCAGGTGCACCTGGTGCTAACTTACTTAGTTATTCTCTTTCATCTGATAAGCCTTAGTGAACATGAAATATGCAATGTTGGAAATACAGGGATGGTAGTTCAGCAAAAAATAAATAAATAAAACAAATAATATTAATGAATATCTCTTGGGTTTGGACCTTTGGACCTGGTCTTTGTTTAATGGTATACCTGGAACTGCTGAACATCTTCTGTGGTGTAATCAAATGATGCAGTGTAATTACATCGTACCCCTCAAAATACAGACACTAAAAGTGCTTGTTTCTGCCACTGCTGAAAGGATGCATACACCCAAAAACCTTTAAATTTTTAAAGTTATCCTTTAAGTTCAATTTGAAAATTAAGTATTTACTTTTTTTGGCTATTTCATCTCTGTTGGAAATAATTCAGTAGAGGCACTGTGAGTCATTTGAATAAAACATAGACTAAATTGCTGCAAGGCAGTGATATTTATTGAGTTGGGTCCATTCATCTCCTTTAATGTGAGGAGATGTGTATGGTGTGTGTCACCCAACAGTTTGAACAATGATGGACTAGACTCCCTGTATAGTGGGTAGGGTTTCAGGTTGTACTCTCCTGTGCTGTATACCTGAACTGTCTTCTTCAGTTCAGAATGATGTGGGTATTGAGTGGATGTTAAAAGGACAACAGAAATTGTTTGAATAGGTAAGTTAAAGTAGACAGAAAGGGTGTCACTTTTGTTGACAAGAGCATCTTTCCCTCTGAATGCAAATCCCTGCTCGTGCTTGTCCAAAGTCTCAATGCCTTGCTTTGACAGACGCCTTCCGGTCATGGCTCACTCTGCTGTGAGGCAGTTTGGGGTGGGCTGTTGGGGCCTCTGGGAGGTGGGGGAATGACCAGCTGTGGGAAGGAGATGGAGGTCACATAGGCTAAGTAGCCTGGTGTCCCTGAGAGGGACATAGCAGGCAGTGAGGTTGTGTAGGCTGTGGCTGACAGCTTGGCCCTCATTACCTCCTTCCTGGTTCCTATCAGGGCAGCTCCCACTAGAGCAGGTGAGTTGGAAAGGGAGTTATGCAACAGTGTTGGTTTATGTCCAATGCCTGCATTTTGTCTGTGTGTGTTGTCACAGCTGGCTGGGCTGATGCTTGGCTGTGTGTGTTTGTATGTCTCTGTGCAAATAGGTTAGCATGTGATGAGGTGTCTCTTCACACATATGTATGGATGTGTTTTGTGTCATTGAGCTTGCCATAGATTTTTTCGTATATAGTGTGGGTTTGTGTTGTGCGTCTCTGCCATGTGTAAGGAGCTGTGGTTTGGGTCCTGCCCCAGTTCAAGGCAGACGGGGATTTTAATGTTTTCCTACATTCCTTGGATTTTCTCTCAGCAAGGCTGTGGCGACTTTTCTCTGTAACCTGTGTTAGCTGACATTAACACTTTTTATATTATCTGGTTCATGACTTTCATGTTAAACACCTTGACTTTTGATGTGTTAGCATATTCAGTATGGCTTTGATAAGTGACGGAAATGCTTTGCTTGTTAGGGCTGGATGGCTGAAGTCTTTTCTTTGTCTGCAAAACACATGGTGTTGATCATAGGGACAGCTCGTGCTCTAGTCCTGGCAGTCACCAAGCGACAGAGGGAAAGAATCATGGTGTTCCTGAAGCCTATTACAATATAACCCTTTACAGTAACCACCAATTATGTAGCTTATGCTGAGTAATATTCCTGTTTTGTTTTTTTTAATTTATCAAATGCCTATAAGATGCTTTTAATTAATTAGCATGCAGGATACTGTTGCCTGCTGCTTTAGGTCTCTGGTTATTTATATCAAGCTGTCTTTTGCTTTTAACATCCAAAGTGCTTTCTTACCCTGTTTCCTTTCATCCCAGTAATATTTCTTGAAGAATGATGAAGACAAAGTCCAAATAACAGAACTGTAGCCTGTCAAAACCCATTTAGAGCAAAGATCAGTTCTCAGATGGGATCTATGTGCAGTTTGAGGCCTCTGTACAATGAGCCTATGAATAATGTTGAAAGCCAAGAGAGATGATACTCTATCAAAGCCAATCTCAGGTAAAGAGAATAGCCTTTGAGTTGTCACAATGTGATATGCTCCCTCTGAACATGCAATGTTCAGTTAGAAACTATGAAGAATATTCTGTCATAACCGATTTTGCCCTGTTGATTAGTGGATATGCCTTCCCACAGGGGTTGTGTTCTAGTAAAATGTCAACTTTTTGCCAAATCACTAAGAATGAAAAGCATACAGTAGCACATTGTGTGCAGAATAATGTTATTTGTAGATTACTTGCAGATTACATGCAAATGATGCTTCCCCCGAAAATCAGAACAAAAAGAAAGAAAATGTCCCTAGAGCTCTGATTTACAAAACTTTCAATTCTTATACTCTGGAGACTTAAGAATCTTAAAAATATATAAACTGAGGCTTCTGTTTTTGTAGAAAAACCTTTACACCTGTGCTCACTTGTGTTCAAGCATGTGACTTACAGGCTCATATAAATGTAAACAGACACGCATACATTGCATCGTAAAAAGCAGCACAATGAAGTGTGATTGTGGAGCAGATTATGTGTGAGGAACAGGATGCTTGTGATAGAACTGCGTCTTCGCTCCTGTTTTTCTCCACGGCTGTTGCAGGGGTGAAGCCAAGTTAGGCAGGCAGGAAGGCTTCAGCTCCCCTCCTTGGTAAACAGAGTAGAACCTCAACAAAGCACATTGGACTGAGAACAAGAACAGGCTGCATGTTATAATCTCTGGCGGTGATCACGAGGGGACCTGTAAACTGGTCGTAAGAGATAAATTGCTTTCATTCAGCCCTTTGCATAACATTTTGGAGATGTTGTAGTTAAGCAGACCTGTAGAAGCTCAGTGGCTGATAGGTTGTCTGTGATGTAGTGTTTCACAGCAGCAGATGGCAGTGCCAGCAGGCCAGGATGGTGCCAGAGGGTTACGCAATGGAATGATGCCTCTAAGACCTGACTGGAACACTGCATGACATATATATGTGCAGAAACACACTTCCCACACCATCTCCTGAAACTGTAAAGAAGCATTCATACTTGTGAGATTCAGTTTGCCTGCAAATTCTTGAAGTCGTGGTCAGTCTAAAGGACCGGTCTTTCCTTTCCTTATCAGAGGAAATAGTGACCTAACCTTCATGGTGTCATGCTCAGGTGACTGACAGTTTGAACCGTTTCAGGAAGCTCAGAGTGAAGTGGCACCCCATCACTGGCATGACCATGGAAACAGATGGAACTATAGCTTCCCCATGGTCTGGCCTCCATTTCCTGGTCCTCTCTGGGGCACGTGTGTGTCTGCCAGTGGGATATGGGTCAGATGGTCAGCTATCTTTATCCAGATTGCTGCCAGGAAAACCTCCATCCATTTGGAAATAAAAAGGGCGTCCTCCTGGTTCACTGGGGGAAAAAAATGGGGAATTCATTGATAATATGCTCTGTTACTGTCTCTTTTTTTCCCTGTCTTGCACAAATTACTTTGTCCCTATGTAGCTCGTTCTGCCTTATGGTACAACACAGACTATGATATTTTCTGTCTGTGCAATAACTGAGTGCTACCAAATCAAATCTTGTCAGAACCTCACCTCCAAGTGTACCCCTGTCTTCCAGTCTTATGTACTTTCTAAATGTTTTTCTGAGACTTGTATAAGTAAAGTAAAGTTTATGAATGTAGGTGTGGT
>BRZM01000251.1:0-74211 GCA_033238685.1 Lates japonicus | reverse complement strand
ATTAAGTCACACATAGTCAGACCACTTACTCATATACCTCAAGGAAAAGGCACTCTTCCCACTGGAATATCTATCCTCTGACATTTGTTTTATCTTTGTACTTATTGGAAGGGAAGAAAATGTACACTCTCTAATATAGAAAACAGCAACAACATAGAGACAGACAAGTGCCTCTGAATTTTCATAAAGACATTTACACATAATTTACTTGAGTGCTTTACTATTTTAAGGTACATGTACTCTACTTGAGTATTTTATGTTACTTTATACATCTACTCCTCAAGATTTCAAAGGCAAATATTATACCAACAAATATTATAACAATTTTCTTTGCAGATTAAGATTTTACCAACAAACTTTCTGATTAAACTACCCAACTGTATATAAAATAGTTACAACTAGCTCCAACTTAATTAGTGATAACTTTAAAATGCTTCTTAGAAATGTGTACATCAGTAAAAAATAATCAAAAATAATATATAACAATATAACTTTGACAGGGACCATCCTGCTGCATAAGAAATACTTTTATTTTTGATACTTTTTACATTTTGTTGATGTAAAAAGCTGTCTCCTCCAACTCACCTGTCTGTCAGCTGTCTCACAATTACATGACACAACACACCCCTGCTAACACAGCCCCTCACGTTGTTTCGGTGCAGGGCAAATGTCTGCATGGACGGACCACGCTTCCACTACTGTCAGCTTTACAGGACTGTTTTCTCCTACCTGGCTTGGTAGGGTTACCGTCACAGATGTGTGTGTTTAATGTGTATAAAAGATGAGTGTGAGGTCAAATTTGCTTCTTGAATAGAGCCCCCTGTCCCCTGTCACTTAACAGAATCTGTTTAGTGAACTTGAACTGAGAATGTGTTTAGTAAATATTTAAGGGCCTTGTTCCTACATCCCCACCCGCTGTTCGTTACGCACCATCTTTTATTCATAAATACCAAACTCAAATTAGTTTTCACCCAATTCTGAAATATGAGTGTAATTATGTATGTTTTCTCCCCAGCTCTGCACATGCACAGGAGCTCTTTACTAATTAATGAGGGGCCTATTCATTATTCATGAGGTGAGATGAACGTGTAAATGCCTTGGCACCCATAAAAGGTCTGAGTCTGCATGGTGGGCCTGAGTAGGGCAGAGTTTTGGAGGTGCAAGGCAAAATCCACATGGGATGGCAGAGAAGGAAAGAGAAATGAAAAGGCAGGAGAGAGTATAAAATGGAAGTGGGGCTCACTGACTCAGGCACCTACCATATTCTGCATACCTCATAGAGCTTTGCTTATTTTTAAGCCTCTCCTCCCTTCAGTATGTTGACCGGGTGTGGCACAGCACACAGATCTCTCTCATAGAAGTTGACATAGAATGAATTTGAAATCACAGTGAGGTTATCCAGAGCTCTATTGGTTTCACTTAGATAATAGAAATGTTGTGTAATGTCTGTGAATCTTGGGAACACCCTGAACACTGAGACAACAGTGTAAGGAACATAAGTGTGTCCTTAAATGGCAGAGACCAAGAGAAAGACCTCTTGTTTCCACAAGTGCCCCTTGAAGGGACTTTCTCACTGTATGTGGGTGGCACGCATAGTTCTGTGACAGTGTGTGTTTTTGTATGAGGTTGCTCAGATTTACAAGCCACAGATGATGTCCATAATTAATACCAAAGCCAAATTACAACATTAACGTGTTGTCTGAGTGCCAGACAGATGAGACAAGACTGCTGTACTCTCCTTGATGGACAAGCAGCAATACTGCATGCAGTCACTGAGGAAGCACGTCATGACTGTGATATTTATCCTCTTTATGTTTTTGACCTCAGTCTCGCTCCAACTGTTTCCCCTCTGTGCATTATGTTGGGAAAATGCAGATTAAACTGTAGGAGTGGTGCAATACAGCATTTACTGGCCAACTAAAAGAGTAGAGCTGTTTCCTCTTGTACAGTTCATAGAGCCACTACTATATAGACCATTTTGCTGCTGCCACTAACTGGGATGAGCTACAAAGGCTCTAAAACTTTACATTTTTTCCAATAACTCATTTCAAGGACTCTCTGAAAATTGCTGCCTCTTCCAAACCCAGTAATCTTTCCACCTCAATCTCTTTCCTGTGCCCAAGTTATGGGCTTTTATTTTTCATTCTATATCTATCACTATTTATCCTCTGTTTTTACATGAGCATTATAACAACTACTCCTCTATTTTTATTATTACTTTTATTATTATTACTAGTATTAGTAGCAGCAAATGAGCTTGGACCTCTCTGTACATGGCTACAGTACAGTAGAGCACGTCTCAGTATCTGTATAAAAGATCCTGCTGCACTCTGAGCCATTTCACCCTCTTAGATTTTTAAAGATCTCTCCATTTTCAAATGAATAATGCATTTCATATCCACCGGAAGGAATTCATATTACATTCCATACATATACAGTAGCACGCAACATACCATACAGTTAGATTTACACTGGCATGCATGAATGCAGTATGGTGGTGCAGGGATCTGATGATAAAGGAAGATATTTGATAACCCACACTATTATATATTGTTTGAGCACAAAAATGTCATTAACACAGTAATGTGAATGAGGAACTACCACTGTCGATATGTGGATAATAAAATGACAATTATTAGTCAGAGGAAATGCAGTCATAGTAACAAGACTTCCAGTGTTGCTCACCAGTTATTGACTTCCACTGTGAGATAAGAGTGATATGGCTGTGCATATGTAGTTAGCCTAGCTCACTGTTACTTTCTTTTGTCATTTATGTCATTCACATGTAAATATTACCGTATCCCATAATGGCCTTGGAGAAGCTAGTTAATTAAATTGCTCTTTTGACAGGGTTCCGAGGATATTTCTCGTTGTTGTTACCTCAAAGTCACATCATAATGAAGTTCAGAAAATGTCCTCTTTTATGTGGGATGCTTGAGCACATTTTGGTTTCGTGGGAAATGATGCCATCTGTGCTGGATTAATCTTCATATACTAAAGACAGATTAGTTAACTTTGGTGGCAGTGCTCTTTGTGTTAATGCTCCTTCTCTCCTTGTCTTTCCCACCTGATTTCTCTTCTCTCTCACAGTGCCACAGCAACACATCGAGGACAGATCATTTTCAAGGATGCTCTGGCCCAGCAGCTCTGTGAGCAAGGAGGTGAGTAGAAGGGACAACAAACATATACCCCTCTTCCTCCTCTATGACACAGACATGTGAATATACTGCACTTACAGGCAGATACTCATACACACATGCACAGATACATATATGTTCAAGCAAACGTGCACGTACACATATACTAACCTTCCCCATTGTTACCTCCTATTACTGTCCATCATATGCCCACGTAGTCAGAATATGGATGACACAGTATGGTTGATATGCTGCTTCTTCATGACAGTGGCATTGCAGCACTTCTTGGCTCTTTTTCTCCCTAATGATGCAGCCAGAGCCAGAGATATTTGGATGTCCTATATTGCCAGCTTAATTTCAGCTTATGCTAAACTCAGCTTTTTCCCCCTCTCTCTCTGTCGGAGATTTACGCTTTATGGCCGACACTTCTTACATCCACTTTCTGTGACAGCCTTAAGCAGCTATTGACAGACAGTGCAGTCCTACTCTGCATGCTGAGTGTGTATAATTGCTTGTTTACAGGAAAGAAGCCTCCTCCTCACTCAAGAACTCCTCCTTGTAGATCAAATTTGACTTTAATGCTGAAAGTGAAGAAGTATACTAGCTTCACTGTCTGAGGGTAAAAACAACAAAATATCAGCTTTAAAATATACTTAGTGTTTATTAGAAAAAAAAAATCACTGTGGCTAGTCTCTGAGGACCCTTTATTATAAGTGTGTCCCCGAGCAGGTCACCGGAGAGACTACTGACAATTGTAGCACATGCCAGGCAGAGTGCTCAACTTGATGGCTCCATGCCACTTGGAAAAGATGGGGGACAGAGCCCTCAGTTAGGCCTGGAAGAGTGACAGAGAGTTAGCAACAAGACTTTTCTCCTCTGTCTCCTTGCCTGAGAGCTCATCCTCTCATCACTGCTGACACACTGCCCCAGTCTTCTCCCTCTGCACTTGAAATATCTGCAGCCAACAACAGTCAGTTAGTTGTTCATTGCCAAGGCCCTGCAGTATCACTCTAACACACAGCTACTCATAGCAGACAAACTGGAAAGCAAAGATTTAGACTTTACAAGACCTTGGAGGATGCAAGTTGGGAATGGGAGCAGAAACTAGCAGTGAGGTAGTGCAAGAAAATGTAATCTATAGTGAACATGTACAGGTATGAGGGGTATAGAGGGAGGTGAGGAGGGATGGTGACAGTGATAAGGCATACATAGGAGCGATAGCTGAGGAATGTAGAGCTATAAATTACTGGTGTCAGTAATGACAGTTTCATTGTCTCATTGGTGAAGGAGAGATGGGAGGATAGAAGGACAAAGATGGTGGGATGAAGAGATAGTGTTAATGAGAAACTTGAAGGTCATAAATTGCAGGTGATTTGAGTGTTGGGTAGAGGTAATGTGGTAATTAAACATCATTAACCAAAAACAGGGGGGGGAAAGAGTAGATATGAACGAATGGCCGACCTTGTTGTAGGCTAATTCCTTTGACGGCCAATAACGCAACACTCTTTCTGTTGCTGAACTATGCCAGAAAATCTGAATTACAAATGAGAAATGAACATGCTGCGGGCAACAGAAGGCAAAAGGAGACCGAGGAGAGATGAGAGAAAGGAGGGAACAGAAACAGAAATGAGTCTGATCATGTCTGGTCTCTTGTGGGTTGACCGATAAGCATAATTTTTCTCTACTCCGCTGATCTAACACACCGTAGTCAGTTCCTTTTACTTTTTCCAAACTAAAACCTGCAGCTTCAAAAAAGCTATGCAGATTTTTAAAATAAAAAGCCACTGTATTGCTGAGTAAAAAAGTGTGATTATGCAGAAACCAACTCACAAAAAAACCTAGTGAAAAATATTCACAAATCACATTTATTATCTAAGTTCCCTCAACAAACTCAGCAGACTTAGCAGCAGGTGAGGCAGAGGCCTGTAGACATCTCCCTTCCAGCAGGATCAAATAGGCTACGGTCCCAAATTCAGCCTCAGAGTGGCAAAGAGAGTGCAGGCTGCTCTGAGCAAAGTTGCTTCAAATCTAGGCATTAGCATTCAAAGTGGAATAAAAGATACAGGGCCAGCTCAAGCCACTTCAGAAGTTCATATGCTTAAGACTCAAGCTTTGAAGAGGTGGGGAAATTAAAGCTATCTAAAGCAGGGTTATGATCCACAGAGGAGAGGGAAGGAAGAAGGAAAAGAGAAAGGAAGAACTGGAGGGAGGGAGAGAGAAACAGAGGGCAGACTGCTCAAATAAGAAGGCAATCAGGGCTGATCAGCCAGGGTGAAAACTTTAAGAACAAATGGACAGATTAGCCAAAGAACTAGAAAAAGACGGTAACATTGGAGTGCAAATTTGAGCTTAGAATAATAAAGAGTTGGAGGGAGACAGAGATCATTCAGTTAGATTCTAATGTAAATAAGAGATTTAGGGATAAAGAAAGAAGAGGAGCGATATCTGTCTTGAACTCACTGTGGAAAATCTGACATGCAGCGCTTTGCCTCTCAGTAACAGAAAGCCTCTCTACAAGTTCACAGAGACAGGTGTTTGTTTCTAATATTTCCACTCTAGTGCCCCTAAAATCCTGCTGAGACATAAGGAGAGGCTGGATTTGTGTGTTTGTGTTTTTATGTGTGTACATGTGTGTAAAATAATCTGTCTAGCGGTGTAGGAGGATGCCTGGTTCCAGACACACTGCTCCCCCCCCGTGCTCTTACAGCTCCTTTCTGCTGGGCCAGCACACTTCTTTACCCCATATCTTCATTCTACCTCCAGTTCATCCCTCCAACTTCCCTTCCAGTTTGCTTTGATCTACACCCCATTACTTCAACCCACAACCAGCACAGAAAATCCCCATATTTTGTTATTTGTGGATTCAGAGGACAAAACTAATGGGAGCCTGACAAATACTTCTGCAACTGAATGAAATGCACAGCGCAACCGAGTAGTTCATGGCACCAATCAGCACATTGCCAAATTGTTTGGACAGGCTCCTAGAGATACTTTAAAGCATGACGCGGCAAAATGCAAATTACTGCCACCGTTTTAAATGATTGCAAGTATAAGAACAGACAGGCAAGAGGATGAAACAGAAGTACATTTCTGCTCCTACTGAGCAACCATAAAAAAGACTTAATAAGCCCAGATGAGGGGAGCCAAGTTGGGGGATGAGGGGTGGGCTAGGAAAGGGTGCTCAGTGCTGAAAGGTGGAGTGGTTGTGGGTGTAGAATGGCGCTGCAGGCCGTCCATCAGCTCTATCTCCTGACAGCAGGGACTGCTGGCCCTTTCTGCCCAGCATCGCCAGGTCCCCTCATTTCCAGCGAGGGAATAAATCAGGCCTTTATGGGCCTGGCCGAGTGCACTGCGCCCCAGATGGATTATTAAAGGGACATATAACTCAAAGAGGCCACTGCTCCCTGAGGGACGCCTGATCACAGCGCAACAGAGGAGGGACGGGTGGCCTCCACTCTCCCACCTTCACGCCACCCACCCAGTCTGCCAGCCAGCCTGCTTCCTTGGCTGAGCGCCAGCTCGCCTTCCATCCCTCATCGGTCAGCGGCAAAAAAACCTTGAGACCTTGGTCGTCTATATCTCTTCCCCTCTTGCATCCCGACTGTCTCCGCTAGCCCTATTTTCTCCTCTTTTATTTCCTCCCCTCTGTCTTCCCAGTCTTCACTTCTGTTCTTCTACTATTAAGATTTTTCCTCTTTTTATATTTTGCTCATGTCATTTATGTTTGAATTAAGCAAGGGCTGATGATATGTGGAAGAATATGTGTTGTGTTTCTCCCCACCTCTAACACACTGGCAGCCAGGAGATGTTTGGCTAAGAGAAAGAAAGCCAAAAATTGTCAGCTAAATAAGCTTGTCCTCATGTTTTGAGACACTTGACTAGACTCGTTTATTCTCGCAAATGTTAAGAAAAATATGTCTTGTATTTACCTTGGATTCCACCGTTACTTAAAAACACAGCTTGGAAAGGTAATGCAGAAATCAGAAAATTATAGTCTTACTTCTGTGCTGGCCTCCTCTCCATTCACCTGCGATTATTGTAATGATGCCAATTGAAGCCTATATAAAGGCCCTGGTTTTCACTGAGTGGAGTGAAGTGGCAGCAATCTGACCTTGGAGAACCATCTCTTTTTAGTCATTGTAGAAGAAAAACAACAGCATCCTGTGTCCCGGTGAGTCAGTAATTGCAACCGTCAGTTAGACAGGGCAACTCGACTTCAAACGCAGTTCACGTCGTCAAGGATGTGAGTCAGACGGAGGGAAAAAGAGCAAACGAGAGGAGAACAAGGGAGATCGGAAAAGTGGGTACAGTTTACAGGGTGGGGAGAGAAAGGAGAGAGAGAGGAGATTAGAGCGGGAAGATGGAGAGAAGAGGGGGAGAAGATTTAACATGACTTGTGCCCTGCACTTTTTGTGCTGAGATGTCTGAGTCTGCCAAAGCTTATGCTCATTTAGTCCCCCCGCGTATCACCCCAACCCTGCTCATCAGCACCCAACTGATTTTAGTCCTGGTGTAGTTTATTGAGAACCCCCTCTTTTTTGTTGCTGCTGTTTATATGCGTGCATGTGCATAGCAGAGAAATAGCAAACACGGCTGGGTCATCTGTGGAAAGCAAAGTCGTCTGTGTGTATATGTGTATTTCTGTGTGTCTGTGTGTGTGTCCCTCTGCATGCTTGCGAGTATAAGCCCTGGCCAGGGAGATACAGGCATTAGCAGAGATGAGCCGCTAATAGAGGAGGCAGTAATTGAAGTCTTTAAGAAAGTGAGAGGAGATTAATCCAAGTGAAATGAGCGCCACTGTCTGCTCCCGATGCGCAGAGGGTTAGGCAGAGAGAGACAGAACGGGTGCGGATGGAGGGGTGGGCAGCAGGGAGAGATTGCGATAGAAGGAAAGTGAGAGAGACAGCAGGAGAGTGTGATGAAGCATGGAGAAAGAAAACTGTAAATGAGGCCTTTTTGGAAGCTTGAAGGGATTATCCACCCAAAAAAAAATCTTCTGGGCCTTTCTCCAGCCAAATGGCCTCACTAGAAAGACTGAGAGTGATTTAGAGGGGTTTGTTGAAGAGCGAGATGAGAGAAGACTGTAGAGAGCAGAATATCAACCAAGCATTTACTACTGTATGTCAGTCTCAGAAGGTGGATTACCAGGAATCAAGTTTTAGTACAAGCTCTTTTCAGGTTGAATTTGTAAGATGAACACATGCTCACGTAAACTGAGCACACAACTGTATGGTTCATTTTTTATTATCGCTTAATAAGAATAAACCACAAGAAACATGAGAGAGTTACACATGCTGGGATTGATAGCTCTTCTAAACATGTTTAGAATCAGCAGACACTAGAGGATTAGAGGGGGAGGAAGGGAGAGAGCAAAAGAGACGGAGAGGGAGGAAGAAGGCCCTTTGATCTGCTTTTAATGGGCTTCATCGTCGAGCCTGAGCCAGAGCCACGGAGTTGAGCGTCAGGGCCCACAAGAGCAACAGCAACAGTCACAGCCACTGAACCGCCCAGCTCTGTCACACAGGCCACTAAGACTCCAACTTCTACAGTCAGCATGAAACTTTACTACCACTCTGTGAATAATAAATCCATTTCTAAGAGCCCAGCATTTGGATCCAATGGGAAGAAATGAAGGCAGCTAATGAAATTGAAGCTTGAGCTCAAAGTAAAGGCATTTGCAGAGCCATTACGATAGCACCTTTTTTTGATAATCCCTCCTCTCTTGATTCAGGTTCTGTTGTTTATGAGGAGATTTTAGGTGGGGTTTTCTCAAATATAAGCCCCTCTCTCAAGAAAAAATGTAGAAGTGCTGTAAGGTTTGAAAGAAAGTAATAAGTAACTTAATATGAAACTTTGGAATGAGTGCTTACTGTGTTATCTTAGTGTGTCTTATCAGGTGGGCAGGCTGATCCTGGATGGAGAATACTGTGGCAGATTATCCTTCTCTCTAGTCTGGAGTAACGCTTTCTTAAAACACCCCACCTACCGGAGCAGAGTAAAAAGGCTCAAAGGGAATGAATGGTGACATGTTCACGGAGGTCAAAGCCACTGTGCTACTCAACAGTGACTGATCATGAAATAAGGTTAAACTTAAATTCCCTAATATGGGGAACACAGACTGGAAATTTGATTTTTCTCAGCTGCCAAATCTGAAATATCACAGGAAAGTTCTAGAGTTTGAGGATCATCTGATGCAACTTTTGTTTGAGTCTAGTCAGTGGCATCAGTCAAATGGTGTAATTTGTCACACCTTCCATGTTTCTTTTACCAATGTGCACCAGCTAATAAATAGTTTCTTCAAGCCCAATCTATCAAAAACGCCTCAGTTTGATTTATTAAGTCCTGAAGCTCACTTTGTTCTCTCTCCTCTATCTTTTCAGGCACAAAAACATAATGAGGATGCAGACTGTATTCCTCAAAGTGTTCCTAGAATATTTAGCTAGAAAGTGAGGCCAGTGATGTCTTTTTAATACCCATGTTTGATTCATTGAGTCTTAACACTTACTACCCCCCTCCATTCACCTCCCTCCACTTCTCAGAGCTGTGTATCCCCTGGGAGAGATTGATGGTTGAGTGTGTTAGCTAGGCAGTGGCCACAGATTACAGCACACAGGCGCCCCTGGGGAGGATGGCGGTTAATTGGCATTGAACCGTTAATCATGGCCGCCCGGCCTTTCATTACTGAAAGGAATTAACATCAGCAGCCAAGAGACTGCAGACGTGACCGGCCAGGACACAGGGAAAAGTTTGTTTCACTCAGAGGTGATTTAAGAATGGGACTACAGCCCTGCAGTTACTGACTAATAACACACTTGCAGTTCATAATGCAGAACTGCACAGATATGAAAAGTCTTGAGTACTCTGCTTTTCCTTTTGTTCACACAGTAACATGACACTTCACACGCTTCTCCAGCTCTCCATCTGCCCATGAAAAGTAACCGCCTGTTAGTAAGGGCTGGCATTAGGCAGACATCAGACTATACCTGTACATTCAAGATGTTACTTAACCCACAATATTTATTCTCTTCTTCTCTGTTTCAGCTCCAACCGAGTCCCCATTGAGACCTAGTCTTGGTGAGTCTGCTTTTCATTGCATGCTGTTATTTATTTTCTTTTAATATTATAATCACAAAGGTAATTACAGCATGAAAAGACCAGCTAACATACAGATTGTGTCTGACTGTCACCATATGGCGTATGTGTGTAGTGGAGCTCCATGGAAAACATGCTGTGCTGCGTGACGACTTTGACTCCAACCTCCAGGGAGAGCTGGACCCCAGCATCTGGTAGGTGAAAAGGTTACGACTCCTCTTGTAATCTGAGGTGCAATCACCATCTACTTCTTCAGCATTGTCCCTTGATGATTTTTGCTTTGGTATAACTTAATCTTAACCCTCTCTCTTCTCTTCTTCTTCTTCTTCTCTCTCTTCTTCTTCTTCTCTTCTCTCTCAGGTCTGAGTGCAGTAATTGTGAGGTGGGAGAGAAAGTATGTGTTGAGATGGCCAGCAGAGCGGTCACTTTCAGAGCCCTTCGGAGAATCCAGAGCTGGTAACTGCTATGTTTGACCAATATTGTGACCACTGTACATTTTACGCCCATTGACCATACATCCAAACCAACCACCAGCAGCCGCAACTACAAATACAGTAAATTATAGTAGACTAGCTAAAACTACAGTAGATGTTTGGTGTTTAAATGTCTTACAATGTACACAAATCCTCACCATGGTTCCACTTCACCAAGGAGGTGATATCTGATTGTAGTGAAGGGCTGAAATTTGCCTGAGAAGGCTTTAGTTCTCTAAGGTAAAATAGATTTAGTCATACATTACTGTAGAACAAATTTCATTTTGAGATTTATGACTATATGTTCCATTTACATGGAAAGCAGAACATTAGTAAGAAACATGAAAGTTACATCCAGTTGGAAAATTGCTTAGATGAAACAAAACCATATTTGTGTGATTTTGTGGTCACATGCTGTCTGTTTATTTGTAGGCTTGCCCAAATATATTTGACCAAGTAGTCATACCTCAAACAAACAAAAACATAAATAAATAAAAGAAAAGTATAAAATTGTATCACTGTTGTTAAATATTTGCCTCTCTATGCTTAGTAAAACAAAAAGCATGCTGACTTTGTCTGGCTTAAGATGTGTTGAAATAGTGGAGCTGCGCTTTTGCACATGTAGACAAACAATTTATGTCTTTCAAGTTTTGTTCTTTTTTTGGCTTTTGCGCTAGCTGCTTAAAAAACTGAGATAACTTCATATAACAGCTTTCAGTCATCTTCCAACTTGAACTCAAAATATCATTAAACCAATCCTTTCCACCGCTTGCAGGACACAGAAGTTTATAAAAAGCATGCTAACTTTACATTTAAAAAGTGAAACCGAGGAGTACACAGGACTGAATCATGATGATCATGTTACAGTATAGTACAATATCAGGATACTGTCTGACATGTATTGTGACACATATATACTCCACACACATACACTATGTCTTATCAGACCTATTCATGCCGTCTTTCTGTCTTTATAAAGTTGATTTCAAACTGTTTATTCTACTGCAAGGGATGAAAGCCAGTCAGCAACAGAAAAGTGTTTAGTGCCTCATGATTCTATTTACTTCCCTGATAAGCATTTGCTTTGTCTGTCACTGTTCCAAATGTTTGATGCCGCTGCCTGGCAGCTCTTCTGTCAAGTGCAACAAGCATGCACATCCAGAAACACAGAAACATTGACACACAGATAGTCTCCAATACAGCAGAGTCAACAATCAGAACACACACATTCATGCACACACAGCATATCTATGCTTCTTTCGCACTCACACACACATGCCGTATACATATAGGCAAACACACAGTGACAGATATAAGAAAAATAACTTATAGCCTTTTAATATTTTGTTCTACTGATACAATGCTGGAAAACAAACTCTCCACCAACTTGCCATTTAAAGAGTAACTTAACACCAGAAGAAAATGTTGTTTTCCTCATCTCTGGTGGTTGAAGTTCTGACCTTTCTGTAGTGATACAGAAATGTGAAAACACCTTACATCATTGTTAAATATGGTTCTAGATGCAACAGACCATATAATTCCAACCAGAAAACATCAGTGAATCAATGTTTTTTCAGACAGCCTGAACTACTTGGTTAACATCACTGTACTACTTTAGCGCAACAAATCACATTGGACATTCTCTCCCCTGAGTTATTAGTTGATATT
The DNA here is from genome assembly GCA_033238685.1 of Lates japonicus. Taxonomy (NCBI): domain Eukaryota; kingdom Metazoa; phylum Chordata; class Actinopteri; family Centropomidae; genus Lates; species Lates japonicus. The sequence goes on along the minus strand of BRZM01000251.1, from coordinate 61,841 downwards.
GTTTCAGTGCATTACCCAATACTGTTTTCACTTAAACTAGATTTGATTATTTATTGGTGACATCCTAAACTGCCTTATGTATCTTCTCCAGACCACTGTTCCTCTCAACACCAGCACAGCCTCAGTCCTGCAGTTTGCCTTGGGTGAGTATTAAATCTCCACATACACTGCAAACAATGACTCCATTAAGGAAGATTTTGTATAACAGACTTACGTATTAGACCTTTTTAACCCTGTTAAAATATCTTATCTCTGCGTGTGACCCTCTTAGCCAGCTAGGACAACACATGCCTTTGTCGTGGTCAGGAAACAGGCATCTTTAGCCTGGTACACAGGATGTTTCTGTGTTTCATTCTCTCTCTCTCTCTATCATCTCTTCTCTCCCCTCTCCTCCTATCACAGTAATGAATGATTTACAGTATTCTGGAAAGACACCCAGAAGGCCATGGCAGAGTTTTTAGAGGTGTTGTATTTTTCATGTCCATTACATGCATCCGCCTGTTCTCATGGGAACACAACTGGGTGGAAATAGGAGTACATACTGTATCAACAACCCCTCTCACCCTCACCTCTCTCCTGTATTTCTCTCGTTCCGTCTGGCTGAGCTTTGCAGGTCATTAATATGAGTTTGTGTTGCAGTAGTGTTGTGTATGGAGCAGCTCAGTAGAGCAGCACAATGAAGTGGTGGCAGGTTAATGCACGGCTGTATTCAGTGGGGATGGAGCAGCACGGCAGGACACTGACGAGACATAGACGCCACACACCGTCAGGCGGTGTGGGGACGAAGGGGAGAGCAGGGGAGGGGAGAGGACAGGTGGGCATGTGGGGGTTAGCCTGCTTCCTCCATTAGCGACCTTTGACCTTGCCTGCTCCCACAGCACCCACACAAATCCATATTTTTAAGGTGCAAAAATAGTCTCATCCCACATAAACTCTTCAAACAGAAAAACAGAAATGCAGAAGAATGTTCGCACACATATGTACATGCACTAACAGTATCTAGCTGTAGTTGGCCATAGAGTCTCTGGTCCTACATCAGCACTTCTCACCTCTGCCCAATCCCCTCCTAACTTCTCTCAGCCCTGTTAAGCTGCTGATCACTTACTTACACTATGACACCATTTAGAGGCAATTTTCCACTTGGCTAAGGGAGGGGCTGTGGGAGCAATCAGTCAGAAGAAGCCACCATGCTGTGCCTGGCTGCCCCTCAGGGCATACAAAGGATCATTGCCCTGCTGATAAAATTCAGTTAAGGAAAAAAGGAAACTAGCTGACATATTATTTAGCTGATGTAACAGTCATATACTGTATGTCTTTCCTCTTTGTGTGTTTATATTCCCCCAGGTTCAGGCTCCTGTCGGTTCAGTTACTCAGACCCCAGCATCACTGTGTCATACAGCCTAAGTGGCAACACCAACACCTCAGATGACTGGATCACACTGGAGAAGATCAGGTCTCTCTCTTCTTCCTCATCCTTCCCACAGTTCTTCCATCTGTTATGAACACCCGCCCTCTCTTTTTTCCCTCATTCACACCTCCCCCTCTCAATTTGTCATTCCTCTCCTGTTTGTGTCTTGATGATCCCCCATTTTTCATCCCTCTATCACTGCCTCGCTCTGTTTTGTCAGCACTCAGACAGAGGCATAATGTAATGACACTGTCTTCTAAGTACAATATATAGCTGTTTGTTAGTGCATGTTATTCTTTTGTGTAAACACAGAAACAAACTCATACATAAACTACTAAATCACTTAGACTTATTGCCAAACCTGGTTTTCTCCATATTTGGCTACAAGTAATGATGATCATTTTTTAATGTTAACTACAAAAATACAGCCACCACCCACACAGCCACTAAGACCCTTGTTTTGTATGTTTTTTCTCTCCTAGAGCCCCTACCAACAGCAGTACCGTCATCCACCTGCTCCCCTTGCCATATCACTCCAGGGCTGATGGCGTCCGCCTCCGCTGGTCTCAGGAGGCACCTCAAGGCCCCGAAGGCTACGAGTCCTGCTGGGGGCTCGACAACATGCTGCTGGTCAATGCTGCTCATAAGGCCCCCCTAATGGAGGACAATTTGGACCCCCCAGACACTGCTAACTGGCTTTTCTTCCCTGGAGCCACCATTAAGGTACACTGACATATGGACGTCCTTCAGCCTTGTGGTTAGAAATGTGGTAGAAAGTTATAAGTCATAATAATAAGAAGCAGAATGAATGTCATAATCATGTGGTGTTTTCAGCCTAGCAGAGAGAGAGCATTTGCTAATGATAAGATTATCATGTTACATGAAGTCATGAAGCCACTACTTTGTAAAAATGTTAGTGGTTGCATGTGTAAACGCCTGTTTTCTTATTTGCCAGCATGCCTGTCAGTCTGAGGGCAATGCTCTGTATTTCCATGGTGGCGAGGGAGTTGGCTACAGCTTTGCTTCTACCAGAGACATTGATCTACACAGGGAAGAGGGAAGGAGCTACTGGGAGGAAGACTTTGAGAGTCCACCGTCAAAGTAAGTCAAGATAATGGTCATATTTAATCTCCCACCTGGCCTCTGAAATCACCTGATACACCTTTTTCTTGCGCAAGTGAATAAGTTAGTTTATTTCTATAGCACCCTACAAAAATACAAAGTGCTTCACAAGTGCACATTAAAATACAATGCCATAAAAACACAACAAAACTACAAAAGGTCAAACTAGGCAGTTAAAACTGAATATAATACAAACAACAAAAAACCATCGGAGTAATGCTTTATTAGAATGCCATGTCTATACAGATTTATAGGTTTTTAAAAGCTTTGTAAAATGTGGCACTGACTCAGCTGACCTGAAACTGAGGGGGAGCTCAGTTGACAGTAATGAACATAATATAGTAAAACAAAATTTGGTTGCCAGACCTGAGGTAGTGGTCTTTTATGGTGTTAAATGTTGAAAATATATCACAGGAGACAAGAGTCAAACTATGTGGGGGCTGTAAAAGTAGTCAAATTAATCTCTAACTGAAACAAACCAAGAAAACATTATCCCTGATGAAGGCAGGGTCAGTTTGGGTGAAACATTTTAGCACCAGGCTGTATATTAGCTAGAAAAGAGAGAGTTAACAGAGAGGAAGGGTTTTGGTTGTCAGTGTTTTGATATTTCTCTCTGTTTATACATGCATGTGCTTTGACACCTGTCACTTGTCATATGTCAAGCATGCGACATGCAGCGTGTTGCACAAGTTTGAGTCAAGCTTACACAGGTGAATGCCATGCCTCTGACTGTTACAGAGATGGCAGTCCATCTGTTCAGAGTGAGACACACACACATGCAAGCAAACACACACACAAAGACACATACTGGACAGCAGAAAGTAAGTAAGGAAACACTGCACTGCGAGAGGTAGGGAGAGAAAAGACAGAATGAGAAGACAGTGTTGCTGTCAGAGAGTAATTAACAGGCCTCATGCACCAACTCTGTCAGTACATTTTTCCATTAATGAGAAGGGCCTCAAACAAGAGTGTTTCTGCAGCCACCCTGCATCCTCACACCTTTCTACAGCATGCCAACATGTTGCACTGCATGCTTGCTCTCACCCATTAGGCGTCATGGGCTGGCACATGTGTGAAGTAGACAGGGAAAGTTTTTGTTGTTATGGCACACTCCACTAAGTGTCATTTAACCCAACACTGGCTGTGACAGCAACACACCAGCTTATACACCGCATGACAGAGAATAGAGAGGAAGAGGGGGAAAGGAAAGGGGGGGTGAGGGAGGGGCAAAGGAACACAGGAGAGGGTTGACACACTGAGACACACTGAGTTAACTTCTGTCAGTGCTAATGAGAATCCTCTCTCCACTGAGCAGAAGTATGTGTCTGCACGTGTGTGTGCTCTTTATGTGTAAATCCTCTTCCAGGTGATTTATGCAGTATTCCTAGCATTGTGTGTTTGTTGATCGGCAAGGCGTGAATTACAGCAACTGTTTCCTAACTTCAGTAATACATCAGAGGGAGATGCTTTGTAAAAGAGGCAATCTATAAACTTAAGTGTTTCCTATAATTTGTTTTACTGTTATTTCAGTAAAGTCTCATTTGGGGTTAATTTTTGGTTGAGGTTAACTGCTTAAAATTTACAATAAATGTAGACCCTCTGTTACCTTTTCTGTTAGTTTATGTTGTGTATGCATATTAAATTATTATTTACTTACTTACCCTGAAAAATTAATTGTTGTACTTTTAAACTACGTTAAGACCATAAACCATCTGACTGTGAAAAATATGCACTACCAATGAGTTATTTAAGTAAGAAAGAGTAATACATCATGTGGCATGATTGCTTGAATGGCTTGTTTTTTTTCTCTTTTAGAATTATTAATGTTGAAATACTGCCTCATTCTGTTTTATTAATTGGTTTATTTAAAAGGGATAGTGCACATTAATAAACATTGCTGTAAATGCAAGGTTAGCCAAGAGGCAGAATATAAGAATATAAGATTAAAATTACAAAGATATAGTCATTCATGAGCATGTAGAGCAATAATAAAGAGAGAAGAGAATAATGGTAGCAAAAAAACACAGTTCAGGACAGTATTATGTACTACATTTTCAGGTACTACTTAAGATATGCAACACAGAAGCACATAATAATGAAAATGTATCAATTTGTTGTCAAGGACTTGAAGTGTTCATTTGTACAAAGACTATAAGGTTTTCAAACAGTAAGTAATATGGGAAATAGAATAGAATACATGTACATCATACATTTTATGTAACACTTATTTCTGATAAATGTATTTTCCTTTCTAAACCAACCCTGCCTGTCTGTCTTTTTTATCCAGCTGGGACATAGAGGGAGCTTCCTACGGGACCCAGTGCGGAGAGATTGAGTCAGGATCAGCTCTAGTTTTTGAGAGGGAGGGCCGGAGGAGGGTGTGCACCCCCTACCTCGACACCACGTCTTATGGAAACCTCCGCTTCTACTTTACTATGGGTATGGAAATCCTCCATCCATCATACTTTGTCATTTATTTGGGTTAAGCAAAAGTGAGCAACAGTAGCTTTACTTACCTACAGTAATGCATCGCTGTGTAATGGTCCTTCCATTTCATCATTTTTTTGCACGTGTATTACACTGCATAAACAGAGTGAGGTGTGTTTGTGTTTAGGTGGTGGCAACTGTGATCCAGGAGAGTCCCATGAGAATGATGTAATTCTGTTTGGGAGGTCTGAGGGCAGGAGGGAACGTGTGATGCTCGACACTCTTCCATACTCTTCTTACAGGGTGAGATATACACAGCATATTCACACATAAAAAATCTGTACTTTCTCTCAAAAGCTTACAGTTAGTTAACCTGAAGTGCCAGTAAAATATGAAGTATCTCAAGCTAAAATGACATTTGCTGGAGTATCTTTTACTTCTATTGTATCTGTGAGGATTTGCTGCTTTTCTTTGTCTTATGTCATAGCAAACTAAATATTTTTTGGTTGGTTTTTGGGACAAATCAAGAATTTTGAAGACATCCTCTTGAACTTTTGGGAATTGGAATTGTAAAAAAAAAAAAACGTGTCATTATTTCATAGACCAAATTATTATTCGATTAATTGAGTGAATAATGATCAGGTTGTAAATCATAAACTCTTAAAAATGAAAGTTGCAGCCCTAATTAGTATCTTCCCTCTGGACTGATCTAATCATTCTGTCATTCATTTCTCCTCTCTCAGACTCCTGCGGTGGTATCAGTGGCACTGCCCACTGAGCTACAATCACCAGTCACCCAGTTCTGCCTGGAACAGCGGTCACATGGAGGTGCCAACCGGCATGTATGGGCTGTGGATTTCATGCAGCTGCTCCCTGTGCTGCCTGGCACGCACACACATGTTGCTCAATTCTCCATCAACCTGGGCTGTGGTTCTTACCAGCCTGCCAACAGGTGTGACACACTTTAAAACTAGGTTAGGCAGTGCTTTTATGTGAAAATATGGCCACTTTTTAGCAAAAATCACAAATGGGCTGCAACAAAGGATCTCCACACCCCAAGTGAGACACCCTAGATTCACTCAGTTATTTTGGTGTTAAGAATGGTAAATGGTGCATGTAAGAAACTGAAGGGCATAATGCTCTAATGCTTCAGAACTGTAGCATCTAGGGGAAGCTGAACTCATTTAACCTAGGTATGTACCCTTAAGTCCTTGAGTTTCAAGCAGTAGCTGCCATTTGAAGCTGCAAATGTCTGTGTAGTGTAGAGTGTATTTTAATAAAAAGAGTAGAAGGGGTGAAGGGACAGATTGCACTTGAGTCTCAGAAGACATAATTTAATCGTTTTTTTGTGGCGTTTTTTACCTATTCTGAGTAGTTCAGTGATTTTACACTACTTTAGGGTGAAAGTCAAATTCTGCTATTAAGATGTTGAGATAAGATGTTCTTTGTTCCTTTTCATTAGCGTAAGTCTGGAGTTCTCCAGCAACCATGGTCGTTCCTGGTCTCTGCTTCACACTGAGTGTCTGCCAGAGCTCTGTGCTGGACCCCACCTACCTCACAGCACCATCTACTCCTCTGACAACTACAGCGGGTATGAATGAGAATGCGCACCTGTATGTGTGTACAACTCTATACTGTATGTTTATATTAACATGTCACGCCTCTTCAGGTGGACAAGAATCTCTATCCCTCTGCCCAATGCTGCCCTGACGGACACTACACGCTTCCGCTGGAAGCAGTCTGGCACTGGATCGGGCAACATGTGGGCCATAGACAATGGTGAGGACCAATGCAGGTTACACACCAGTGATAAGATAAGCAATACAAATAAACATAAATAAACTAAATATAGCTGTACATGGTTGCTTCGCAAGTTTTGTTCACCATTGTCTCCTTTGTCCTTGTCCAGATTTAATATCTTCTACCTATAATATCTTGCTGTTTATTATATTAAGATAATACACGTTGTATTTAGGGTCACAAAAATTTATTAGAACTCAACCTTATATAATAAATTCTTTTTTGCTGTAAAAGACAATTTATTTCTATTCATTTATTGCTTTTCAGTGTATATTGGTCCAGCCTGTCTTCGTTTCTGCTCTGGGAGAGGACATTGTTCCCGCACAGGCTGCAAGTAAGGATCTGCTTTTTATTAAACCAAATAAATCCAGTGCCTCTCCTTGAAAATGAGTCTGCTCATTATCCACCTAATGCCTTGCAGCACCAATCACCATTCAAAATTAATCAAATTGTATTATGGTTATGATTTATTAATGGATTTTCATTATCTCTGTCTACTTTTTGTCATTATATCCTTCGGTCTTTTTAATGTCTCATATCTTCCTCTCCTCTCCTCTCAAACCTCTGTTTCTCTCCTCCTCCTCCTCTCAGATGTGACCCAGGCTTCAGTGGTCCAGCCTGTGAGCTGGCCTCTCAGACCTTCCCGGCTTTCCTGTCGGAGGGTTTCTCCAGCCCACGCCTCTCCTCCTACCACAGCTTCTCTTCTCTTCGTGGGGCTGAGGTCAGCTTTGGCTGTGGGGTGCTGGCCAGTGGCAAGGCTCTGGTCTTCAACAGGGACAGCAGGAGGCACCTAGTCACTGCTCCATTAGACAGTTCCCAGGCCAGGTAATGGAAGTGATGACAAAGAAAAGGATCACAATTTTTGTGAAACAAAAACAAAGTTGTTTCATGCACATACAGACATAAGCAGAGATATGAGGGAGCACACATGTACAGATGCTGCATACAAGCAAATTTTGCCATCAGTAGATTACTTTGTAAAACCATGGCTCGTCTTCATTAGGTGTCCTTACCTCTGATAGATAGTGCAAATGTTCCAGCCAGTCAGCTATCCTCTCTCCTCCTTCATCAATCCCTCTTTCCCTCATACTCTCTGCTTCTCACTGGTAGATGGATTTTGATCATGGTGAGGACTGCAGATGAGAGGAGAGATGAAAGCAGTGGATGAAAACGTGAGAGAGAAAGATAGAGAGGGAACGATGAAGTTAGATATGGCATCTGTGTTAGATTGATTATGCCTGTTGCGGCTCTCAGTGTGCCACCTGATGGCCATATTTAATGCCAGTTTCCTGGCTGATTGAGTGAACAGCTGCCTGAAAGAGGAAACTGCTCCGCTAATGAAAGCACAGCTAAGCCAAGGACAGAGAGAGCTGGGGGGGGGGTGACTGGCAGCCCGAAACAGATGATGGAAATTATAATAAATATTACATTAGTATGGATTATAATATGCCTGCCAAAACATAGATGAATACATAACAAGACAAAAGCTCATGCTCCATCAGGACTATGTACAGTTCACATGAATACATGGATATGAACTCTGACTCTCATTCACACACTCTATGTCTTACTTTTTCTTTCCCTCCACCTCCTCCTGTCTAATTTTGTCCTCATTCATTTAATCATCTCATCCATCATCCTGCCACCTCCCTCCTACCTCCTCGCTCTGCATGACTGTCTGTTTATCTACCCTTTTACCCCCCTCTCTCTAAACTCTCCTTCCTGAACACACTCTTGGTCACTTTACCTTTCCTACTTCTCATTTATCAACCTGCCCTTTTCTCTCTTTCTGTGTCATTTCCTTTTTGCACACTCTGCCTGTCTCAACTGCTGCTCCCCTTCTCTTTCCTACTGGGTCTACCTATTCTTGCTTTTATTTTTTCATTTTCTCACTTTGATTCTCTGCAGGTACCTACAGTTTACTCTTCGGCTGGGCAGTCGCAGCACCCTGAGCTCATGTCCTGCTCCAGACCAGCCAGGAGAGGGCGTTTTGCTGCATTACTCCTCAGACAACGGAATTACCTGGACGCTGCTGCAGCACTACGCTTACCAAGGCTTCCATGAGCCAAGGTACCTGCTGTGCTTAGTGTGTGTGCACAGGCTTGTATGGTTATGATTCCACAGAGACATTGTGAGTCCATTAACACACACATTTGCACTGCTAATGGTGTGTTGGAGGTGTAAGCCACTGGGACCCATTGAGTTAGGTTGTGTCATCTATGTGTGTAATGAAGATAAAGTGGGCTGGCTTCCAGCTGTGCAGGCCAGATCTCAGAGCTCTACATCACCACTAGAAAGGCCAATAAGGGTTAGTGAGTCAGGGACAAGTTCTACATAACTATATGGTGCAAAGTGTAGTTCTTACTGTATCAACGTATATGTTTATACAAAAAAAACATGATAAGGGAATCAGTCTTGACAAAGACGAACAGGGCCTTTGTGGCTAACATAATAGGCTATAAGACTGTAAAGTATGATGAAAGATGTTGTTATAAATCTGGGTAATTCTGACCATCTGCATTGTGTCATCGATTTAAGATTGTCCAAATGTAAATTATTTACAAACAGCAGGCTGTGATAATGTGGGCTTTATATCCCAGTCAGAGCCTGAGTCACAGTTCAGTCAGCCTGTGTGATTAACTCCAGCTGAAATGTTTGGCATTATGGATACTGACCCCAATTATATCACACTATTCTCACATTTGTTTGATTGTGACCATGGCACGTACACAGCTTACGTCAAGCAAACTTTCCATTAAGCATCAATAAAGTTCAGTCTTACAATTTCTGTCCCCAAAACAGGATTGTGTCTGTTGAACTCCCGCCTGGCGCTCGGAAGTTTGGCGTGCAGTTTCGCTGGTGGCAGCCATATCATTCAGGCCGCAGTCACGATGTGTGGGCCCTGGATGAAATCAGCATGACCTCTGTGCTGTTCAACACCATAAGCCTGGACTTCAGCAATGTGCTAGACGTTACCCAGAGTCTTGGTTTCTATCTTGGCCATGTCCAGCCATATTGCCAGCATGACTGGACACTCAGGTAGGAGACCTAATGCTCCGACAGAGATAATGTTCCAAAAAAAAATGGTTGAAAGCAGCACATAGACTCCTCCAATTTTCATCAGGATTTTTAACAAACAAAAGCTCATGCCATCAGAAATTTGACAGATGCCCAAATCACATTAACATGCAACATAAGGTGGCTTTAAGGTCACATTCCACAGTATCTGACATTCGATATCCTCCCTGTTGTACTCCAGTTTCTCTGGTGAGCCCAGCCCTGGCTCCAGTATTCGTTATGTGGAAACTCAGTCAATGCAGATCGGCGCCTCTTACAGTCTGCAATTCTCACTGGTCATGGGTTGTGGCCGCGAGCCCTCTCCTCACATTGACACGCAGGTCCGCCTGGAGTTCTCCACCAATCATGGCCTCACCTGGCACCTGGTCAAAGAGGTAAGGAGCGTGAAATGTTGTGCCTTTGTTCCCCCATGTTTAGGTATTGTTAACATCCGACCTCTTTTGTTTAACAGCCTGACTCACACCTTTGTTTATGACTAAAACTTGGAGAAGTTGTCCTGGAGAGAGACAAGGAAACTTATCATTTATTCATGATCATGAATATTGATTTACCCATTACAGCCTCGGTAATAATGTGTAAATAATGAGAGTCCTTAAATGTGACACTTTGTTTCAGATGAGAAATTATCGCAATTACTTTTTATCATCCTACTATTAGCAAATACATGACAATACTTGAATCAGCAAGCAGATTATCTTCCCATGATTCAACAAAGACTTTCTGTGATCACAACTGGCTCATAAATATTCATAAGGCACCAAAGTATCTGCCAAGATTTTTATTGCCTTTGGAATTGAATAGGGCGTAATGAGTCCTCCATCAGTGAATTTTGTCTAATTCTCCCATGTGCACGAAAATGCAGTCATCTGGCAAGTGCAGAATGTAACTCACTGAATGTCCTGTACTTTTAATCCTTGCTTGTCTTTCGATATTCAAGGTCAGAGATACTGTAATCCTGAATTAGTCTCGTATATGTGTATACTGTGGGGCTGATAAAGCCTTCAGGTGTGTGCAGTATATGATGCTGTTTTTAAGAATTTTGCTACAAAATAAGATCCACTGTGATAAATTAAAAACTTTTGAGTAATTAACATCCGGCAAAGCACAAAAAATGTTTTGTAGTGAAACCCCTCCTTTCCTTGACCTAGGCCTGTCTGCCCGGCATGCCAAGCTGCTCTGAGTTTACAGCTCCCAGTGTCTACCACCCATCAGAGTTCAAAGACTGGAGACGCATCACTCTGTCGCTGCCTCAAAAGACATGGTAAGTAATACACATCTGTAGAATAGACACAATGTGTTCTCTGATCTTAGTTTTGTGCTGTTGTTAGTTAAAAAGTACAATGGATGGAAGAAACAGCCAAATGTATAACATAAATCTGATGCTAAAGATGATACTACAAAGTATCCACACATTACTGTTAATGGCTACTTGTCCACACAGAGACGCACATTATACACATCTATACACATCTACACACAGCTACGAACACATGCATAGGCTGTTTCACATCAAAGTTGTCTTGAAAAATCAGAAAAAGAAAGAAAGCAGCAGATGACAGCAGACTTTATCCAAAAGCATTTCACAATGATTAACATTGCACAACATTTTTTTAGCTACACATCACACCAGGGTTTTGATGCATGCTAAACAGGAAATTCCTTCTTGCATTCCTATGATGCAGAATGCTTAAATGAGCTCACCCTTTCATGCACACACGCACTGACAATCACTAAAAAAACATGAGAAAGTGGCTCATGGGACATTACATCTGGTGTGAAGGAATAGCACAGTGGTGATCAAGCATTTTGTGTCTATACCATTGGGTAAGGTGATGTAGCCACAGTCATAAACATTTATGTTGTGGAGAGAAGGGTTTGAGCCCTGGTGTGTTTTAGCCAGACCCACTTGGGTGTTGCAATCACAGTTGTGTTTTAATATAACCATTTCCTGAGACATAATGTTGTCTGACTTGGGTTGAACAATGTTGCCGCACATTTTCTGTTCGGTTCACTGCTTATCTAGTGCTAAGCATTGCTATAATTTACTGGAAAATACAGTGGTTCTAAACAGGGGATCTAAATGATATGGGATGTTCCTCCAGCTCTGCATTTGCCATACCAGTGATACCAGCTGAATGAGCTGGTCTAATCTGACCAGAATGGTTTATCTCACAGCTACTGATACACTGATACACAACTTGCACCGTTAAATTCATGCTCTGCCAGTGCCAATACAAATACTGTAATTACTTTGTATTAGGTTAACAAGACTGCAGTTTAAAGGGTAAGCAGAACTATGTGTACTACTACAGTGTCACTTTGTATCAGACACTGTGAGGAATATGTGTACTGTTATGGTTCTAGCTCACACATAATCACATAAACCTTCCACTCTGAGCACTGTGACCTCCACCTCCATTTCATTCCCAGCTCCTAAATAAAGGTGGTCTAATCTCCTGCAGTGTGTGATGAGAGGTCATAGGGTCATGGCAGTAAATGATAATAAAACAGTCGTGGCTAGCAGCAGACCACAAAACCTCCCTGCTATATAACCCCCAATATACCTGACTATCTACGCTTCTACTGCCATTTGTCATTTCTGTACATGCAGCAAACCACAAGCACTGAAAGGCGCTCACATATACAAACATGTACCCATGCTGCACACATACTCACATCCACTGCCCTACCTTTAGCAGAGGTGATGTGACAATGATATTGCCCTCTCTCTGACATTTAATTCAGACAACTGCAGATCCCAAACACACTCACACACACACACACACACACACACACATAGCAGAGCAGACATACACACGTGATAAGGTTAATCTTTACCTGCTGGAACATTAAATCCACACATCTCTATCCCCAGTAGAGAAGTAGATTAGTGAATATAACATGACAAAGTCGATATTCTAGCAATCACTGTCAGTCATTTGATTTCTGAGATCACGTAATGCATTTTTAACATTATATTACTTTTTTATCAATTGTAATTGAGCAGTCACAGTAGCAGTTTTTCATCCATCTACTACATGACATTATGTTCAGCTTATAGATTGTGTGAATCTAGTTTAACAATGTGTGTGTGTCCCATCTATGTTCAGGTCCAGTGCCACACGGTTCCGTTGGATCCAGAACTACTATGGCGAGCAGGATGAGTGGGCCCTGGATGACATCTACATTGGCCAACAGTGTCCTAACATGTGCCACGGGCATGGCTGGTGTGACCATGGACACTGCAGGTCAGCCTTCACACACAGGCACATGAACATTAAACTATCTGAGGTTGCTCTTTATTACTTTTTCAATATCACTCAACATGGAGGCCCATCAATATCTTTTGATGGATGTCTGTGGGATCCATATGAAATCATAGATGTACCCAGAGCAAAACTAAGAAGTTCACATGCTGTCTTCTCTTGTAGGTGTGATGATGGTTTCTCAGGAACAGACTGCCAGCCCTCCTCTCCCCTGTCCTCCAGTGTACTCTCTGACTTTGAGTCCCAGGACGCATTGCTGGCCACATGGCAAGAAGTGATTGGCGGAGAGGTGGTCACCCCCGACATGGGTTGTGGAGTGGTCTCATCTGGATCGTCCCTGTACTTCAGCAAGGTAAACAACTAGAAAATTGCCTTCTTTAAGCATTTTTGTTTTTGGTCCTTTTTAATTATCAGGGTTGTTTTTGATGTAAATCCAGATTTCCAGATGCAGATGTGGATCTAGGAACAGTCTCTTAAAATTGCAAGATTGCAGCATTTTTCAACTTTTTCATTTTTTGTCATAAACTTCTAACTTTAGAAAGAAATTAGGCACATGTATGCTATAATTGTCTCTGTATGTTTTGGTGGAAATCCAGATCCAGATGTTAGAATATTTTGGGTTATTAAAATAACCAATTTAGAAGATTCTGCAAACTTGGCGGGTGTAAGCATTCTCTGATTACTTCCTAGATTTTACTGCCAAGAACTTTTGACCTCTGGATTGCATCTATCCTGAAAACACCATAGTTCTATGGAATACTAGGATTGGATGGAAGATGTGCGCAGTGTTCAGACAGCTGCACATCTCTGATATATTGTAGCAGCCTCAAATTGATATGCATAGCTGGGATGTTACTTGTTGCAGCTGTTACCAGAAAACAGCATCTTCGACTTGTGGCAGGAACTTTTATTTGCACACAAAGGCAGTAATGATTATCTGATAATGTATGTTTTGCCTTAAAATACAAACAAAGGATACTTACGGTTTAATTGTTGTAAAGTCTTCTCTGACCCATGGTTATGAAAAATAACATACTTTATGGTAAATCCTCCAGGTTCTAGTATATTTATCATTTACTTAATATGTACGAATGTGCGTGTGTTTCGTTGTCAGGCTGGGCTGAGGCAGCTGGTGAGCTGGGACCTGGACACTGAATGGGCAGAGTTTGTGCAGTTCTACCTGCGGGTGGGTGGGGACTGGGCAGAGTGTAACCAGGCAGACAGCAGGGAGGAAGGAGTGCTGCTGCAGTACAGCAACGACGGAGGAATCAGCTGGGGTCTCATTGCTGAGATGTACTTCACTGACTTCACAAAACCTCGGTGAGAAACCTGGGGATGAAGAGAGGGAGGGAAACTGAATCTTCACATAGTATTAGATGTGTTTGTGATGACTGTATATTTTGAAAGAGAACTGTCACTAACCTATCCCTTTGTCCATTCCCAGCTTTGTCCACTATGAGCTTCCCTTGGCCTCTAAGACACCCTCTACAAGGTTTCGTTGGTGGCAGCCTCTTCACTCTGGGGAGGGTTATGACCAGTGGGCAATTGATGATGTCATAATTTTGTCAGAGAGGGAGAAACACATCATCCCAATGGCCAATCCTACTCTACCACAGGTCAGGATTCAGCTTGAGGAGTTTTTCCTGTAACTTGCAATTTGTGGTCTGACCTTGTGAAGCAGCTTTGGCTTCATCTTGAGATATTACTGCTTTTGTTGTAATGGGAGGTGTCAAACCACTGAGATAGAACAGCTATAAAATCTTGAATCTTTGCAGAGGTGTATCCATTTATCTTAGCAGAAATATGTTCTGCTGCAGACACCGGTACCTGTTAACACAAAACACTTCACTGAACTCGCCTGGCCTCTGTCTCTACAGAACTTTTATGAGAAGCCAGCGTTCGACTACCCTCTGAATCAGATGAGTGTGTGGCTGATGCTGGGTAATGAAGGCATGGAGAGGGAAAGCAACAACAGCTTCTGTGCCCCAACACCCTCTGCCATGGTGTTTGGGCGCTCTGATGGGGATAGGGTGGCTGTCACCAGGGACCTGGCCCTGCGTCCTGGCTACACCCTTCAGTTCAAGGTACCTACATGGAAAGTGTAAAAACTAGAAAGCACAAGGAATTTTGGAGGTGCCATTTTTGAGAAATAGAAATACAGTTCTATTTAATCAGAATTAGATTGTTCTTTAATTTTCTGTCTACTGTTTCCCCTACCAGTTGAACATAGGCTGTGAGTCAGAGTTCAGTGCATCTGCCCCAGTCTTGCTGCAGTACTCCCATGATGCTGGTCGTACCTGGGCCCTGGTGAGAGAGGGCTGTTACCCAGGAACCCCAGGAGTAGGGGTCTGTGAGGGCAGTGGCCGTGAACTTAGAGAGCCCACTGTTTACAACACTGGAGACTATGAACAATGGACCAGGGTCACTGTGGTCATACCACGCAATGTTGCAGCCAGGTAGTTTTGATAACAAGCATACAATTAGGTCTGATAAATTGAATAAGTGTTTTTTGAAAATTTAAATCAAGATTTAAAATCAGCGTATTTTAGTAGCTGAATAGCACAGTTTGAATGCCTAATGTATCTCTCTCATTCCTTAATCCTCTTCCTTTCATTTGCACAGTAAAACCAGGTTCCGTTGGTTCCAGGAGAGCAGTGTGTACAGAGACGCTCCACCTTTTGCCTTGGATGGGGTCTACATCTCTGAGCCCTGTCCAAACCACTGTGGGGGGCATGGAGATTGCATCTCTGGTGTCTGCTTCTGTGATATGGGTTACACAGGTAAGCACTGATAGATAAGAAAGCAATGATGAAGAAAGCAGTGATGAAACTGAAAGAAATGTTTTGTTTTTTGTTTTTTTGGTTATATTTTTCATGTTTTACCTTATGATTCTCTATTTTTTCCATAGTGGAGCAGGATAGTTGCGTACCATCTGTAGCCAGTCCCACAGAGCTGACTGAGGGCTTTGAGGGGAAGCTGAGCCCACTTTGGCAGAGCCTGAGTGGAGGACAAATTGGAGGGGGTTGTGGTATCATTGGTGAGGGCAAGGCCCTTTACTTCAGTAGCCCTGGGAGGAGAGAAGCACGCACAGTGCCTCTAGACACGACCAACACACGGTGAGTAGAATTCACAACTATAAATCTCTAATCAAAGCACTGGACAACAATTAAATTGCTGCACGTCTATATAATGTTTAAATAGAAATTTAGTCATTGCTATTTATGAGCAGGTTGGTCCAGTTCTACATTCGCATTGGCAGCAAGAGTTTGGGGCCCACCTGCACAAGACCTCGCTCCCGCAATGAAGGTAATTATCACATACCATACTGAGGCCCTCTGCTGCATTCATGTGGCTGTTCCTTAACAGTGCAGTCTGTGAAGAGCAGCTTCACATCTGATCTGGCTTGTTTCCATCTGTTTCCTCTCACTTTAAGTCTTTGATCAACCTTGTGATCCAGCCAAGGCTGTGTAGCTACAGATCTTATCCTCATTGTAGATGTTTTTTCTAATGAAGAATCAAAGCCTAGTGTTGTCTGTTCTGTTCTGTTCATCAGTCAGCAGATTGTGGATCTCTAGCCTGCAGCAGTGCTGAAGGCTCAGTCTGAGTCCGTTTCTGCAGCGTCAGATAAAAACCCTGCCAACCTCTGAAACAGCTTGTCTGTAATAATCAGGGTTTCTGGACTGTTATTTCATTCTATTGCCTTTGATTCTGTTATTTAATTTTACTTCTAGGTAAATCTACTCTGTTCTGTGTCTATGAACCATTCATTCCCAACTAAAAGTGCTACCCATTCTGCTGCTCTTTCTGTAATTTTAGGAGTCATTGTCCAGTTTTCTACCAACAATGGTGTCCAGTGGCAGTTCCTGAGGGAGCTGGACTTTAGTTCCTTCCTGGAGCCCCATGTGGTGACCATTGAGCTACCACCTGCAGCCAAAACCCCTTACACAGTATTTCGCTGGTGGCAGCCACAGCAAGGTAAGTACATAGCTAGTATTTCTACAATGAAAAAAATGTTGTATTACAATATCTTTTTGATATCACAGCTTTAATTTTGTTTTTCATTTTTACTTCTTTCTCTCCATCCCTATAGGGAAACACTCTGCCCAATGGGCTCTGGATGATGTCTTGATTGGTATGAACGACAGCTCCAGAACAGGCTTTCATGACAAGTTTGATGGCACAACCCCTCTGAGGCACAACTGGTACCGCATTCAGGGTGGAGAGGTGACTGTGGACTGTTTGTCACTGGACACAGCACTTACCTTCAACTCTGAGGCCATTGATAGTGAGTCACACGAACACATCACTGTTCATAAGCACATACACACATACACTTGGAGACAAGGGCTTAAGGCTGCAGGATGGTCAGTTGTAACCCTTACAATGGCTAGGAAATTGTTTGGACGGAAAGTAAAGGAGTAACTCGACACTCCCTTAACAATCACTGTCAAAGTAAGACACTTAACACCCAACTGCTCCAGTGATACTGCTGCATTTGTAGTGAGCAGTGAATGAATGCAAAGCAAGATGTTGCCTCAAATCAGCTGGACAGCTCAGCTTACTTTGCAGGATGGAAAAAAGTGTAAAATTTATGTAATATTAACACATACATGCTTTGACGCATCTAATATACCACAGACACTTACTCAAACAAACCACATAAGTGGCTGTATGGGAACATCACAGTATTACACACACAATAGGCTGAAATTGAATCACCCATTTACTGTGGCGCCGTAGGTCCTGCATTATTAATGAGAGCAAACCTGATTGAACATCCTGTCTGTTATTTATGCCTGCATCAAGCTGTGAGCGGATTTACTTTGCGCAAATATTACATTACAACTGGGCGCATTCATTAAGCGTGCAAAGCAAGAGCAATTTGGCAACACATCTATAAACATAGAGCTCCAGCGTGCCTCTGTGAACACATAAAGCACTGATTGTCAGACTCGATGGCTGTTCTCATACACTCTGAAACATGCACACACTTCACACATAACTCAGTCACACTACAGTTACATCTATTGACTTTGTGTTTTTGGTGTACACTTTTCATTTCATGTGGCATTCACATGGAAATTAAGTCACGAAATATAGAGAATGACATTGGTTATAATATAATAATGAGGTTATAGTAAATGCCTACAAAATCAATGTTGCCTTCACACTGTCTGCAGAGAAGCCAAGGTATGCAGAGAGCTGGGACTTTGAGGTGTCAGGCTCATCATTCTTGCAGTTTGAGCTGAGTATGGGATGTAGTAAGTCCACTTCCTTCTCCCACGGCGTACGGCTGGAGTACTCCACAGACTGCGGCCGTCACTGGTCTCTCATCACTCCAGAATGTGTGCCCCCAGCTATTGGCTGCGCTGGTTATACTCAGAGCTCCATCTATACCTCAACCCAGTACAAACACTGGAGGAGGATCACCGTCTACCTGCCCAGTGCTGCTAAGTATGTGTTTTTGAACTTTTACACCAAAAATTAGTGGACAGTATTTGCTCAAAGTGCATAAACTCCTGAGTCTTTGTAACTTGCTGTTGAATCCCTCAGTTCCCCCAGAACTCGGTTCCGTTGGATCCAGACCCACTTCACCCCAGGGGCAGAGGGATGGGCTCTAGATAACGTGTTGCTTGCCCCTGGATGCCCCTGGATGTGCTCTGGACATGGTCTCTGTGACAACGGACGTTGCGTGTAAGTAAAACTGGCTTTTCTGCAAAGCTGATCAATTTCAATCTTTGGTCATTTTTACATTTATTTTCTGTCTACATGTAAATGTTACTTACCTTTACTTTATCGCCCCTTCTCACACAGGTGTGACAAGGGTTATGGAGGGGCACACTGTGTACCTTTGGCACCCTTGCCATCTGTACTGAGAGAGGACTTTAATGAGAACCTGCAGCAGGAGACCTGGCCTGAGGTGTATGGAGCTGAGAGGGGAACTCTGAGCGGAGAGCCTCTTAAATCTGGCACTGCCCTTATCTTCAAAGGGGTAGGGGTCATACACACCATGCAGAGAACATCAAGACCATTAATAATACTGTTAAATCACATAGACACTGCTTGAAATTTTTAGACCACTGACCAAGAATATAATCCTTGTCTGTTTGCAGGATGGTCTGCGAATGATAGTGTCACGGGATCTGGACTGCACAAACACTCTGTATATCCAATTCTCCTTCAAATTCATCACTAAAGGTACAACATAACTCAACTTTTTAAATCTTCTTTCAACAGTTGTATTTGAATGTAACATTAATTAAAATTGTGTTGGTGTAATAGTTCTTCTTGTGGGTTTTCTAGGTGTCCCAGAGCGCTCCCACTCAGTGTTGCTGCAGTACTCAGTGAACGGAGGGATCAGCTGGCTGCTGTTGGATGAGTTCTACTTTCCAGCTTCCACTGACACTCTGTTCCTCCACCTGCCACTGCCAGCCAGTGCTCAGACCAATGCCACCCGTTTCAGACTCTGGCAACCTTACAACGGCGGTGAGTGGACACACTGTGTGAGAGG
Source organism: Lates japonicus (assembly GCA_033238685.1). Taxonomy (NCBI): domain Eukaryota; kingdom Metazoa; phylum Chordata; class Actinopteri; family Centropomidae; genus Lates; species Lates japonicus. The sequence goes on along the minus strand of BRZM01000251.1, from coordinate 42,229 downwards.
ACAGTAAAACTATTTATATCTCTTGACTATTTTTTCTCCATGTTTACTTTTCTTTCATCTAATTTTTCCTGAACTGTCTCCCTCTTTATTTATCTCTTCTTTTCTCTTTCCATCTCTTTTCATTTTTCCAAACACTAACATGGCCACATTTGCATTTTCCCACATACACAGCCATCTTTAGGCCACATTTATACAGTCAGTTTGTAATAATCTCCACAATATTATTCTCTTCAGGCAAGAAGGAGGAGGTGTGGGTGATAGATGATCTCATCATTGATGGCAGCTCCTTACACAACCCACCAGTAGTGATAGACAGCTTTGAGGAAGGTCCAAATGAGTCCAACTGGCTTTTCTTCCCTGGTGGAAACACTGGTCTCTACTGCCCCTACCAGAAGACTGGCCTGTAAGAAAAACAAGCACTTAACTTTAAATGTTGTTGTTTTGCTTATTTTGTTTTCACATCATCTGAGAGCTCAACGATGATAAAACTTGCGAAACCGTGTTTTTACTCTTGACTAACCTTTGTATTTGTGTATGCGTGTGACTGGTGCAGGGAGGAGGATGAGTCAGCCATGGTGTTTGTCTCCAGCGAGCTTGGAGAGCACTCTATCACCACCAGGGACATTGACGTAAATGAGAACACTATCATCCAGTTTGAGGTACACAAACACAGCCTTGATGACTTATTTTCCAAAGCAACAATCAAAATACTTACTCATTCAAGACATAAAACATGGCTCATCATCTTTGCTGATGTTGCGTGTATTTATCTCTCTCCAGATTAACGTGGGCTGCACAGCTGAGAGCTCCTCTGCCCACCCGGTGCGTCTTGAGTTCTCACGGGACTTTGGAGCCACATGGCACCTTCTGGTACCCCTGTGTGCTGGTGGGCCACAGCCTTCCTCACTCTGCTCCACAGAGCTCCACCCTGCAAGCATCTATTTCCCTGGTACAACTCAGGGCTGGAGGAGGGAGGTCATTCACTTTGGCAAACTTCGTCTCTGTGGGTAAGGACTGGATACATGAGCAAAAGAAAACAAGGGGAAAACCTTTGGGGAAACTTCTTTTAATATCCTTACAAGACAGTTTATATTTATGGGTTTATCTCTCTCTCACATCTTTGCATTTTCCATACAGGTCTGTAAGGTTCCGTTGGTACCAGGGTTTCTTCTCAACTGGTTCTGCTCCTCCAACATGGGCATTAGACAATGTCTACATTGGCCCTCAGTGTCAGGACATGTGTAATGGCCACGGGGCATGTGTCGGTGGCACCCACTGTGAGTGTGACCCTGGCTACTCTGGACCTGACTGTTCTGTGCCAGATACCCCCAACCCTGACTTCCTCAAGGAGGACTTTGAAGGTACACCAAAATGCAGGAAAATAGGCAGTTTATTGAAAATGTATATGTATTAAGGCATCTGTGTAGTTTTTATTGATCAGTCAGTTATCAGAAATTCTATTCTATGGTTATATGGTGCTGAGAATGATCATGTGGTCATTGTATGTTTACAAGAGCTTTTGATTATTGTGTTGTAAATAAAGGTCCTTTTATGATGGCAGTTTTCCTGTTTTGTTAATACTGTATATGATGGGTTTATGAATGTGTGTTTACTGTTCGTGTTTTTGTATGTACTTGTATCTCAAGGGGGAGCTGTGGATGCTGAGCGTTTCAGACTTCTTAGTGGTGGTAAACCATCCAGGAAGTGTGGCATCATGTCAAGTGGTAACCACCTGTTTTTCAGTGAGGACGGCCTGCGCATGTTGGTTACCAATGACATGGATCTGTCAAATGCTAGGTATAGCTCCTGCCATACAACCAAACATACATACAAGAAAATTTATCACCAACACACCATCAAAGTTTTTTGTTGTTGAATATATAGTTTTCAGTAGTAATCTCATGTTAATTGTGTTACACTGTGTAGATTTGTTCAGTTCTTCCTCCGACTTGGCTGTGGTAAGGCGGCTCCAGACCCTCGCTCCCAGCCTGTTTTGCTGCAGTTCTCTGTGGATGGAGGTCTCACCTGGGGACTCCTCCAGGAATTCCTCTTCAGCAACAGCAGTAATCAGGCTCGCTTGGTGGCACTGGAGATCCCACTGCGTGCCCGCACGCCTTCGACTCGCCTCCGCTGGTGGCAGCCCTCTGAGAATGGACACTTTTACAGCCCATGGGTCATTGATCAGGTACAGTAAGTGAGGACCCATTCAACCATCCATCCATAAGGCTTATAATCATTTTCATCCAAGCATTGAAACATGGTTGCCATCCATGCAAACGTTCTTTCATTTTTTAATTCCTCTGACAAATCTGTCTGTTTTCTTTGCATTAACTATGCAATTTATCTTTTATTCCCTAGGTTGTTGTAGGTGGTAGTGCCAGTGGCTGGGGACCTCTGGAAGATGATTTCTCCTCAATCGATGGTCGCTCATGGCTCCTTCACCCTGGAGGAACCCGAATGCCTGTTTGTGGCTCTGATGGACCTGCTTTCGCATTCATAGAGAAATCCAACACTCGCTATGCTGTCACCACTGACATCAGTTTGGGTCAAGATGCCTTTATCCAGTTTGAGTTTTCTGCTTCCTGCTCTGTCACCAACTCCTGCTATTGTAAGACAAAAAATCTGAATAAAGCATAATTATTGTCTGCATGAAAAAGTGAATAATAATGCTGACATGAAAGACGTCCTCACATTCTACATTTAGGCTTTAGTGTGTCAAATTAATTATGCAAATTGTTAATCCTTGTTTCTTTTTTTCCTATACAGCTGTAGAGTTGGAGTATTCTCTGGATCTGGGTCTGACCTGGCAGCCAGTGGTCAGGGACTGTCTGCCTACAAGCCCTGACTGCTCTTCCTACACCCTGCAGAGGCTGTTGGTTTCTGACACATACAACAAGTGGGGACGTATTACCCTACCTATCCCATCATATGTCAGGTCAGCACTGCCCTGTACTTCACTCAAACACATAGACAAAGTTGTGTATCTTATAACATGATTCTATTCATTGTAACTCTGTGTCATTTATCTGTGACTTTAATTTATGTCTTCAGGTCTCCAGCTACAAGGTTCCGTTGGTTCCAGCAGGCTCCCTTTGACAAGCAGCAGACCTGGGCTCTGGATAACCTCTACATCGGAGATGGCTGCCCAGATATGTGCTCTGGACACGGCCGCTGCCAACAGAGCTCCTGTGTGTAAGTAATGGCAGCCTCTTGCATGCATATGCCAAAGTTTTTCCTGTAAATGTCGTAAAGTATTAAGTTGAAAGTCAGCTGTCAGTGAGACTGAAAGTTTTATATCAAAACAGCTTTGTATAGTCTTATATGTGAACATGTTTTGTAGTTAGTATTTTTATGTGCTGACTGTCAATAAACCAACTTAATAACTATAACTTGATGGTCAGTTTGTCTCTAAATGTTTACACATCCCGTCCTTCCCAGGTGTGACCCAGAGTGGGGTGGAGAGTATTGTGACGAGCCTGTGGTTTCTTTGCCTTCCCAACTGAAGGACAGCTTCAGTCGAGCTCCCTCACTCAGCCACTGGCATATACTAACCGGTGGAAAACTGAGCACTGTGTGTGGAGCTGTGGCCTCTGGAGCTGCTCTGCACTTCAGTGGTGTAAGTATACATCTACCTTCATTGTTTGATTCTTTTTTATTCTTTCCCTTGTCCCTTTCTGTCTTTTTTTTTTTTGTTTGTTTTGTTTTTTTGTTTTTTTTACAAAATTCTGTTTTATGAAACACTTCACATTCAGGGATTTAGTGGAGCATAAATGGAATAAAATGTCATGTACTAGCTGTCGTATTCTGAGTTTACAAACATCCCCAGGGGCATGTGTTACAGTATATGCACTGGTTTGTACAGATTAAAATGCTAAATCCAAATATCCCCTCACTCTTTCTCCTTTTCTTTAATCCTCTGGTGATTTTGTTCTCCACTGGGTCATGAAATCTTCATGTTAACATGAGCTGTGCATTAACCCACCTTACACTCATGCTAGGTAGGGAGTGAAAAGCATACTTCTGCAATAAAGACTGCAAAAGCACTGACCTGTGTTGATATTATGGGGTAAATTGTGATACAGAGACAGTTTGACAAGTGAAATTAATCTTCTAGACATCTAGCAACATGTTGTTAGATGTCTAGAAGATTAATTTGTTGAGTGAAAGACCACAAATAAGAGGCTGTCAACCTTTATGTGCAGCTTAACTTTTCCCAAGGCACTTACTGTAGGGTAGTATTGCAAATGGACACCTACTGACAGTATGATCTTAATGTGGAAAGACACAGTGCCAAGAAGCCCCTTAAGACTGATCCTTTAGCTCTGGCAAAAGACTGAGTCAAGATGAATTACCTATCTGGTTTAAGTTCAAACTTTACCCAGTATATTTATAATTCTGTCAGTTTTATTATTCTGGCTATGTCCTGGTAATGTTCTCTGTAATACAAAGAACATAAGTGATTGTGATTGAGCCCCTGATTGACTCAGACTGCATTTCTCTATGTGCCTGTACACAGAGCTGTAGCCGTCAGCTGGTGACGGTGGACCTGAACCTGACCAACGCTGAGTTCATTCAGTTCTACTTTATGTACGGCTGCATGATCCCACCCAGCAACCGCAACCAGGGTGTGCTTCTGGAGTACAGTTTGAATGGAGGAATCAACTGGCACCTACTGACCGAGATCTTCTATGATCTGTATACCAAGCCTGGGTGAGTTTTGTCACCTGCCACACATGGACATAACTTATTGCATGCAACTGAGTGAACAGTGAACCAGAATATCTGTTTCTTTCTTGCCTGTGTAAAGGTTTGTGAACGTACTACTGCCTCCTGCTGCCCGGCAAGAAGGAGTGCGTGTGCGTTGGTGGCAGCCACAGCATGAGGGAGCAGACCACAGTGATTGGGCTCTGGATAACGTCCTTATCGCAGGCTCAGACCCACGCGCACAGATCTCTGACACATTTGGAGGTGTGGCCCTGCCCAACCATGAGAGAGCTCCTGCTGATGGGACCTCAGGGAGGATAGGTCAACTGAGCGAGCAGGAGGAAACACCCATCGGTATACAAACATTGGACCAGGAGTCTAAATCAATGAGTCAATGAAACAGAACCTCTTGGCTTTCTAAGTTTCCTATAGTTGCTTCACTCTTTCCATGTTTCTCTTCATTCTCAGTGAGCGATCACTGGTTGTTCTCAGAGGACTGCTCAGTGCAGCGTTTCTGCAGCTCTCCTGATGGGGTGATGGTGTGTGGAAATGCTGATGGGAGAGAGGTGTATGCTGTCACACACGATATTATTCCTGACAAGGGCTGGGTCATGCAGTTCAAGGTAACTTATGAGCCACAAATGACAACTAGACAGTATAAACATACATTTGTGTTGTGTGATATCCGTTTGTGTAGCATGTTTGTTGTTATAAATTATAAACATGGTAAAATAATCATATGTCATCAATATCTGTGCGTTGATTTAGATTGCTATAGGCTGCAGTGTGCCAGAGCGTCATGCAGACCGGCAAGTTCATGTCCAGTATTCAGTTGATTTTGGTGTGACCTGGAAGTACCTAGTGCCCCAGTGCCTGCCCGCTGACCCCCGCTGTGGAGGTCAGGTCTCACAGCCATCAGTCTTCTTCCCTGCTGAAGGCTGGAAGAGAGCAGTCTATCCCCTGCCTGACAGCCTTGCTGACACGTGAGTCATGCTTTTGACAAAACACAGAGCCCTGCTTCATATTTAATGGTAACACCGTTGCATGCTTGACCTAAATTATTGATAGATCAAATCATTGCCATCACATAACTTATTAAAACCACTGTCATATAAATCATGAAAATGTTATGCATGTTGTTTGACAAACCTGTCCTGTCTGTTCCTCAGTCCGGTGCGGTTCCGGTTTTACCAGCAGCACTCAGACATTCAGTGGGGTGTGGAGAACTTTTACATCGGGCCAGCATGCGACAGCCACTGTGGGGGACATGGGGACTGCCTGGATCAGCGCTGTCTCTGCGACCCAGGATTCACTGGACCAAACTGCTATGCCAGCACTGCTCTTAAGGTACATGATTCTGGCTCTTAATCTGTTTTTATATTCTACTGTGAAAAACTGAGTAGAAAAAGAATATGATGATTAGGCTTTATACGTTTGAGATAAACCATGATTCAGATTCTGTCTTTTTTCTGTAGGCATCTCTAAAGGAGCGTTTTGACTGGGAGGGGACAGCAGGACCTCAGTGGCAGGTGCTGGAGGGTGGTAGGCCCTGTACAGATTGTGGTGTGTTGGTAGAGGGGACTGCCCTGTACTTTGGAGGGGCCGATGCCAGGCAGGCTGTCACTGCTGATCTGGACCTCCGCGGAGCTAAGTCAGTACTCAACTTCTGTCAGACGTTGCCAAACACTGAGACATTTTGTACCTATCTTTAAATATGGTGCTACTTGAAGTGCATTATAAGCTGCATGTTTTTTGGATAGGTTTGTGGAGTACTGGGCCAGGATTGGAAGTGAAGATAACATGACCATGTGCCATCGTCCAACATGCCGTAAAGAGGGAGTGCTGCTGGATTACTCTACTGATGGAGGTGGGCTGACATCATGCATGCTACACTGCATTTGTATTTTTCCTTTTGCCTTTTTTTTCTCTCATTTTCTCATTCTGTTGATATTTTTTCCCCAGGTGTGTCCTGGACACTGCTGCATGAGATGGACTATCTTAAGTATGTGTCAGTGAGGAGAGACTATATTGTCCTCCCAGAGGGAGCTCTGACCAATGCTACTCGCCTGCGTTGGTGGCAGCCGTTTACCATTTCATCTGGCCTGGCCACCCCCAGCCTAGAAAGAGCTCAATGGGCTATAGATAACATCCTGGTCGGGGGGTCAGACATCAATCCATCCACCTTGCTTGACACCTTTGATGATGGTGAGTTTGTATGTGCTGATGTAATCAGAGCCTGACAACTAAATTACTATTCTGGAAATCACTTAAACTCTTCCTACTCTTCTGCTTTGTTTCTTGGCAGAGGGTGTTTCTCACGAGGAAAGCTGGAGTTTCTACCCTAATGCTGTACGCACCGCTGGCTTCTGTGGAAACCCCTCATTCCACTTGTACTGGCCAAACAAGAATCAAGACAGGACACACAATATCTTGGCCACTCGAGAACTCATAGTGCAGCCTGGCTATATTCTACAATTCAAGGTACAGTACTGCCACATAGCTTAATTATCAGCTGTCATTTATCTTTTGCCCTGTAGCTTCTGTTCATAACATCTCTCTCCCTGTTGCAGATTGTTGTTGGGTGTGAGGCAGACACCTGTGAAGACCATCATTCTGTCCTGCTGCAGTACAGGAAGGATGCAAGGTAAGAAAAAACAGTAAGATACTTGAAACACATGAAAGGGTCACTCATAATAATAAACCCACAGAGCTTCTATTGGTGGTTTTGGTTCTCTCTCACCGCTGCCCAGAGCTTTGTTTTGGGGTGCAGTTGTTTGAAAACAGAGTTGAAACCCACTGAACACTACCTGTCCAGCACCAAACAGCAGCCATACCATGACCTAAAAAATATTAAATATCAGAATGAGTCAACAATAGCATTACTATTTTAGGAATGTAACCTGTTCGAGATAACTTGGTATGTATATTTTGTTCATAGCATTTATATGGACTGTCTTTCCCATTAGGTCTGACTCATGGCAGCTGGTACAGTCAGAGTGCCTCCCCTCGTCAGTCAACAACGTGGGCTGCTCTCCCTTCCAGTTCCACGAGTCCACAATCTATAGTCCAGTCAACAGCTCATCATGGACCAGGGTCACTGTCCAGCTGCCAGACCACGTCTCGTCAGGGTAGGATCACACACATTTTACTTCCTTGGTTAGCAGTGGGACATATCAGCAATATTGTCTTTTGTTTTGTCTCAGTTCACATTATTACACAAATGTGAGGAACAATGGGCAACACAGTTACAGTCATGACAACGCTGCAAGCCTTTTATGATTTGTTGCATGCTCCAGGGCCACCCAGTTCCGCTGGGATTCAAAGGAGGGAACAGGAGAGGCAGAGCTGGGGAGTGGACCATGTTTATACTTGAGAGGCCTGTCCGGGCTTCTCCCAGCTAATGCCACTGTACAAGTGGAGGTTCCTGTACTGTAGATGAGGGACACCATGTAGGCCAAACAGCATATTACATTCAACTGTTAAATATACACCCCTTCATCTTCATACTGCTCAGCAAAGATGTGTTAGATGGAGGTGTTTTGTGAAGTAAATGAACAAAGTGAAAAGTAGACGTTTGTAAGAATACTGAACAAATGCTTCAGTTTGATTGAAGCAGTTGTCTTGCAGTGTTTGTGCCTTATTTTACAAAGAACAACCTTGATTCTCCCAGTTTCATCACCCCTGCATCCTCTCTCTCCCTGAACAGGTGACTCCACTGCTCCTCTCTCCAGCAGTGACCTGCCCAGCTCCATCAAGGACAACTTGAGTCTAGCAGTGTCTCAAGAGAGCTGGCAGCTGATCCAGGGTGGTGGAGAGGCAGCGTTGTAAGGTTGTCACCGCATGCCCACGGAGACTCACTTACTTCAATGGCTGTAAGATGAGGCAGGCAGTTACTAAACCGCTGGACCTCACTAGAGCTGTGTACAGGTACTACCAAAACATACTGTACAAACTTAATTATGTAAACATACGCTACCTACCTTAGCTACGATAAATTATCTATAGTGTCTTGATCTGTATTATGAGCCATTAACATTTTCTTTCTTTAACCTCTCCTTTCCTTCCTCTCTGTCTCCCCAGTAAGATCATGTTTGTGCTGCAGATTGGCAGTGTGGCACAGACAGACAGCTGTAACATAGCCTGGATCAGGCTGACACAGTAGTAGAGCCGCCGCGCTGCTGCAGTAACAGCGTCAACAATGGACAGCTGGCATGTAATTCCAGCACCAGCCCAAAGACTTCATAAAGGCCCAGAGAGTCTCCCACACATCTCCACTGTGAGTGATGCATGGAGATATCCAGAGACATGCAGATAGACACTCAGTAGACAATCTGTAACAATAAGGCACCATTTATAAAGGTTACATGCTACAACTTCTATGAAGAGTGCCTTATTAGAAAGTAGTACTGATCAAACCAATGTGGTAAACGCCATTAGGCTTCCTTGAAGCTGCAAACTAGTATAACCATTATTTACATTTATCACATTTAAGACCAATTTGTTGACAATGTTTCCATGGTCTCCAGAGAGGCGAGGGCGAAGGCATATGGCTGGTGGTAGCCACGCCCACGACGGTGCAGGGACATGACCAGTGGATGTTGGACCATGTGGAAGTAGTTCTGAGTGCCCACCCCAGCCAGCCCCGCCCCCAGACTGGCCCCAACAGAGCCCCGATCTGCCCCTGTCTCTACCTCTGCCTCAGCTCACCTTTCCGTAAAATCGACTCCCTCTACTCCACACAAAACACAGAGATACAGTATATGCATAAAAATACTGTAAATACATCTACATGTGTGCTGGCATATCACTTGTTATAAATGCTCATCATGGCTTCTAATGTCGGATAAGCAGAGAAAATTACTGCAGTGTGCTTTGTCAGAAGGGTCTCTGTTTGTGGATGGCTGTTCTTGTGTATGACAGATCAACTCCTGCTGTCAAATCATCATTTTCAGTGTCTTGTAGAACCCACGCACCTCCCATAGAAACAATTTGTCAAGAACTGATGAAGAATCACGTATTTTCCACTGAAATGTCAAAAGTTTCAGATGTTTTAAAGCTTATCATACTAGTATTAACCTTAAAAGATCTTAGGTATAGTTAAATTAAACAACAGAAAGTGTGAATTTTCATTTGTTTTTGTACTGAAGCTTCCTAATAGATGTGAAGCACCCATTCACATATATATTTTCAGGATTCACCCATTTATGTTAGCCCATCTGCTAGTGGCATTATAAGGTATAAGTAAAGAGCTATAACTAAGATCACATACAGTAGAGAACACTGAAGGTGGCTTCATATTCTGACAATGTGTCTTTGTTTTACTGTGGAAGTCAGTGTTGTCAGACAAACCGCCCATCATAAGTCTTGAATGGTATTATTGTTTTGTGTTTTTTCACATCCATTTTATGCAAACTTGTCCGACATTTCTTTATATACAAGGAATAAAATGTTCTTATAAATACTTAAAATCGATTTAATGGAACACCCTGCATTGATTGTTTTCCTTTCTTTTTCCCCTTTTAACATTTATGCTTGCATTTTAGTCTGTAACCTGCATCAGTAAACATTTTCCAAGAGGAAGCTGTTCCAGCCAACAAAAGCTAAAAAGGCAAAACTGGAGATTCTGTAGGCACTGAAGATATCAAGAAGATGGTCTATACTCAGCTAGCGATTCTTAACATATAATATCACATTTTGAATGCATTTTCTGCATGTTGCTGTGGGTATCAGAGCAATGCTCCTCTACGTGGTGCTGATTGTTCATTCAGATGTGTACCCAATGCATTTCAAATGCTGCAAGCAGCAGCTCACAAGGCAATTGACATTTCTGCACAGTTGCACACACACAAACATACCCTAAACATACACCCATGCCTAACCTGGAGTTGTCCTCGGTCTACGTGGCCGTGACCTGTCCCACTCTCCTCGCACTTAACGGTTTTCAACAGTGTCTGCTGAAAAGAGTAACCATGATCCTCACACTTTGCTCTGTTGTTTATTTCCTCTGCTCACCACTCCTCCACCTCTTCACATTCCTCCTGTCAGCCCTACACCTGCTCAATCTTTTCTTTGCTCCACGGGCTTTCCTCCCCGTTGCTTAATGTCACTGACGTGTTGATCCTGTGGGCTGCTCATTCCTCTGCTTGTGCCGCATTGTATCCTACCCATCCTTTCTCCTCCTCCTTATCCTTAATTCTTCCTTTCTTTCTGTCTCTCCTTCCTCAAATCTCTCCTTTTTCTGTTCCATTCTGCATACAACGGATGGATTACTGCTGTATATCTTGCCTCTGCCTCACCTGTGTTTTTCTCACCTTTCCTTCATTCAGGCATTTTCTTTGTTATCATCGCCTGACTTCCACCAACTACTCTTCTGCTCCCCCATTATTCTTCCATGTTCTCTTTTTTCTTCATTGTCTCTGTCTCTCCCACTCAACTTTCACTTCTTCTTGAACCTGATCATCTTCTACATCTCTCCTCTCTCCTCCCTTCTCCCACTTTTGGGCCCTGCCTCCCCAGGCTGGGGCTCACCCTCAGACCTTTCTGCTAGACAGAAGAACCCCTCCTCCTGCCTCCTCGCCCCAACTCTGCCTTCTGTATTCTGTTCTCTGGCATGGCTGTAGTGTCAGGTGTTATCCGCCTCTTTCCTGAATGTGCAGCCCCTCCCTCACCCTTCCCCTACAACCCTTTTCCCCTGCTACACCATGCATACCTTCCCCACCTCACAGACACATCCCTCCTCATTATCACCACAAGTCATCTCCATGCCTCGCCTAACTTGGAGCACTATGGGTCAACAAGCAGACCAACTGCTCATAGTGCCCAGGTGGAAGCTCGCTGATAAAATGATCCAAATACACAGATCTTAAGACAGCTCTCATGACAGAAAGCAAAACAATTCACAATATGAAAGGAGCTGTGAAATTCATATAAATTTATCTGTCAATTTTGAAATGATATCACATTCATCAAAACGCTTCCAACACAATGTCACCAGATAAGAACAGATTCCTGTTTAATGGGTTTGATTGCAGTTTACACAACTTGAGTATTTTTAATGCAGTAATATACATATACAAATGTCAGTGGTACTGTGTTTAGGTGTATATGTGTGATGTAATCCATCACTATACTCTGTTCTGTTTGTTTTGTTCTGGCTACTACCTCTGCTAAGCAGACTGTCTCTACTGTTTGAAACCTACTCTGCAAATTTACAAGACGACACATACAATTCAGTTATCCCACGTGAAAGATTACTGCTGTGGATTTATCTCACTCAAGCCCAAGCACAGAGGGATTTTTTTCCCATTCGTACACCAGCATCAGTTGCAATGAAGGGAAATTACACACCATCTATTGCAAATGAAGGCACATTTGGCTGGAGAGTTTCATCCGACTAACCTCCTCCATCCAGCTCCTTGCATGGCTTTGTGGACCAACTGCTGCGACAGCTCTCCATCCCTTTTTCACTCATGGCTGTCTGTCGGTCTGAGGACAACAACACATGACTCTGAGCCAGGAACATCACCCCTCACTGTCCCTCTGATTTCTGACCATAAGTCAGAAACATAAGCGTATACACACACACACACACACACCCCTCAAACACATGCAGTTTCCCAGCCATTCCTCCCATCCACCCTCACGGTTCCACCTCCACAGCCATCACACATACACACACACCATCCCCTACCCCTACCCCCACGCCTCCTGATACCCCTGCTTCGCAGAGGCCCCTGCCTGCCCTGGCTGCACTCCTGGCTCACTGGCACCGCCCTGCTGGATGGAAGAGGCAATGAACAGGCTAAGCAAGAGCGATCTTCCGCAGCTTTTTTCTGTGTCTCTTAGTTTCAAAACCACCCCTTCTCTGCTCACAACCCTGCACTTTTATGGCCTTGGTTTAGTCATTTTTCTTTTCTCCCAGTGATGGCTGTTAACTCTGACCTCAAACACTCAGTGTCAGAGTCCCCCCCCCCCCCCAGTACCTGTGATAGTATGTTTGTAAATTCTGTGTCCCATGTCTTGTCCTGTGACATTTGGTCTGCCATTGGTTACATGTAGCTAGTTCTACCACCATGTTCACTGTCTAGCTGCCTCTCATTTGTGCAGAACATAAACAAATCCAGTTGTGTAGAGTAGCACCACCCATTCTCTGAGCCATAAGACCCATACAGGTGTTGAGTGTTTGAGGTTATGGCTGAAACATGATTAAAAATGCCAGCATGAACCTGGATGTGAGAGAGTACGGAAGCTGCATTCAACCATTTGTGTGTTTGCGTGCATGGGTCCGAGCGCGTGCATGGGAATGTGTGGATTTTTAGTGCCCTTTTCTTGGTCACTAATGTTCACACTCCTCCTCTTTCCCTCCCTCTTTCACTGTCTTTGTATCCCTGCAGCACCCGTAAACAAAACTACATGATGAACTTTGCCAGACAGACCGGCGTGCGTCACTACTATAGCCGCAAGAGGCGGGCACTGCGACAGCGTGCCTGAACCCAACCAGAAGGGATTCGCCCTCTGACCTGCCAATCACACATCGACCCGCCACGCACATCCTTTTTCTCCTGACGACATATCGCCCTGTTGAGTCCCATCCACCAGTGGATTCCAGTCAGCCTTAGACTTCCCTCACCCATCTCTCCCTACCCCTCTGCCAGAAAAACGGGCCATCCAATCAGTTTACGCCAGCCAATCAAGGCCTTCCCAACCACACGGGTCGGCGGGAATGAAACTCAGAAAGAAGGAGTGAAGCGGCCATTTGTTTACTTTTTTCCATGGACGGTCGGGGTTTCTAGTTGTTTTCTAATTGTTGCTGTGGTTCCTCTGATTCCTGTCCCCACCTGCGATATCCCTCCCTCTGGCTTATCTCCCCCATCACGCCCCCTCCCTCTCCTCACCCTGCTTTTCCTACCACACTGTGAAATTGAGAGATAATATATCACTGCTGAACTGACCAGCCGATTGGAGAGTTGCCTCCCAGTTCCACTGAGCCACCAGGGGGAGGGGGGGAGGACCACTCCACTGCCGCCAACCAGAACGCCAGGAGGAGGAAGACCACAATGATGATACTGACCATTAAGAGGAACTACGGTGTTGAAGAAGAGGAAAAAAAAAAGTACTGTGTTTTTGCTGTTCTGTGTGTCTGTGGGTTCTTTTTGTGATGAGTTGACTGTGGTGTTCCGTTCATTTGTTTGTTCGTTTTCTACTAATTCATATGCTTTTAATGGGGGGAAGGGAGGGGGGTGCTGTGTTCTGTTTCCTTTTTCCTCGTTTATCTGGAATGGATGTGGGCTGGGCGGAAAAAGCCCGGCCTCCACGGCAAGAAGGAACGAAAGAATGATTTGCACGAGGGGAAAAGGAGAAAATAAGAAAAAAATTAAAGACTGAACAATGATGTTTGTTTTGTTTTGTTTTGTTTTTTTATCATTTTTTATATATGTTGGTTCCCGAAAATACAGATATTTATGGTAAATGGTTCTTCACGTAACCTATTTAAGATGCACTGTGCGTGAAATCTGTATGTTATTTTTTAGTGTTAAGTTATTAGGCAGTTGAGTCAGGCTCTCAGACTGCATCATCTCCCCTCTTCCTTCTCTTCCCTCTTCTCTTGTGCTGTTTCCCCTCTTTCCATTCCTCTCTCTCTCTCTCTCTCTCTGCTGATTTCTGATACCTGGAGGTGAGGCTCTATTAGTGTTGTTTTTTGAAGTCTGTGTAATATGGACCCTCTGCCCTCAGTGTAACTCCAGTATAGCAATCTCCTGTATATATATGTATATCCACTATGGGGAGACCCAGCAGCCTTATAAAAGGGAAATAAAGAACTGTCCAAACCTCATACTGTACACACTGCCTCAGCTGCTCTCTGTCATTATTATTAAAAGATAAGCCTGGCATTTGTCTATATTCTTTTCTTATTATCAACAAGCCTCCCAATACCTTCAACTTCCCTCGCCTGTGTGTCACACTCCTCCAAGTCCACTGAATCCCACCAAATATGGAAATCATCTGTTGGGGACCATTTTCAGCTGCAGATTAATACACATCTGATACACTACTGAGTATTTACAGCACCAGAATGATGAATTTGGGGCTGACTAATGATAAACAAACGTGTCAGTGTGGTGCGCCAGTGTGTCTCACTGATGTGTTTTTATTAGCTTTTGGACAATAATAGCACATATGTTAATGTGTTGACAAAAAAAAAATACAGAATTGCCAGGCTTGTCTGGTGTGTTGTGTGTGCATGAGAGAGAGAGAGAGAGGTGCTTGAAATTTTAAAAAAGAGCATAGGTATAAGTATTTATTTACAGACATTCAGAAATTATGAAAGCAGATATTTGATACTACAGTGTTGGTTAAAAAAAATTAAAAAAACCTCTTCCATCACTTTGGTGCACACCTCAGTGTCCTCAGACTGGGTGTTCACGACACACTGCTGCAGGCCTTCATCATTACTCCATGCTGAGGCCTTGGTCTTGACCTACAAACACATTGTCACCCTTGACATAAAATGCTCGTAACATAGCACATCAGCAGTCTTTGGTCACAAGCTGCCGGCTACCACAGCTACAGTGACAAGTGTTACAGTGATGGAGAGAGGTCTGGCTGTGACGACCAGGCAGGAGTTACAGTATGGCCTGTCACAGCAGGCATAGCTCATGACGTAAACAGTTCCTTTGATGCGGATGTTGTGTACCTGGCTGCAGTCTTTCTTGGCCATGCAGCCCCTGGCGGACAGGGCACTGTGATTGCCGTAGTGGCCATCTGCCTTGAAGCACAACTCGTTGGGTGGGCACTCTGTCACAATGAGCTCGAACGTCTTCTCCCTCTCCAGGATGGGGCTGTAGTAGCAAAGCAGGTTGTCACACAGTAGCGAGGGGATGAGAAGGTAGAACCACAACACGGCAACATGCAGGAGCTGCAACATGTTCAGCCTGCGAGGAGAAGAGAGGCATCTGGTACTTCACTGGCATGACTTGATATTGTAGCTATAAAAATCACAAAACTTTGTGCATCAACAATTTAGTATTAACCTTCCATAAAGTAAAAATACTTGTGAGAAAGATTTAAAAACAGTATGGGTCAAG
The DNA here is from genome assembly GCA_033238685.1 of Lates japonicus. Classification (NCBI taxonomy): domain Eukaryota; kingdom Metazoa; phylum Chordata; class Actinopteri; family Centropomidae; genus Lates; species Lates japonicus. The sequence continues at coordinate 26,441 of BRZM01000251.1, read as the reverse complement.
CTGTAAAATCACTAGTTCTAGCATGATTATATTTAAACCTTATACTTTCAAATTCAACTTCCACAGTTTGTTATGCAGACTTGCTGTTAAATATTTGCGATCTACAAGCTGATATCAACTCACATTATCTCATACGTGATAAATTCAAAAAAGACTTAGCACAGCCGGTTTCTAAGGTTCTGTAGTACTCCCCTGTGACTAATACACTTGTCATTCTTCATGATTTTTTCCATTCAAGAATATTAGTGAAAGAGCCAAGGAAATTCAGCAAGTTCAGTGATTGACATTTCTAAGCCTTGCACAAGTGTTGATGATTGCTACTGATTGTCACATTCAAAGTGCTTAAGGCTGGAAAGGTAGACAGTGGTGGTAGAAACACAACACACAACAACAGTGTAAAAAAAAAAAAGGAATTGTGACAACTCACCTGCACATTTTAAACATTTTAAAGCCAAATCCAAACAGGCAAAACTCCAAACTCCAAACGAGCTCTACTCTCACCACTGATTCTAAATCTTCCTGTGCAGGCCACACCTTCCAACACACCTGTTTGTAACATCTACACATACCAGCTACACCAAATGGGATCTCAATCATTTTGCTTTTATTGTGCTGCATTCATCAGTAACCACACAGATAAAGTCAGCATTTATTCTTTGAAATGTCTCAGGAGGATGGCTTACAAGTCCACCTTTTTCTCTCTGGAGCAAAAATGTATTTAGAAAAATACAAGTTATCACATTATAAACATTTGACCAGTTATCTTTTGCATCAGGTAAGTGCCTATGACTAACAGGCCTTTCCCCAGCCTCCTACATTTACTCCTGTTATGAGGTGGCAGGTAAAGTGGTGCTCTTAAACGATGTGTAATTTGCACAAGAATCCCACATCTCCTCTCTAAGAACATTAGTGATGTTGGTGTAGTCTGTTCTGTCTGTGATCATCCCCAGTAGCTTCTTCAGACTGATGTCAGACTTTGGCGGGCCGTTACATTTGTCTTTGCAGCAGCAGGTGTGGCTAACGTTGTACTTGACCCCCCTGTAGGAGATGATTTCATGGGAATCGCAGAGCTCACTGTCCACGCAGCCCTGAGCAGACAGGACGTGGAGGGAGCCAAAGTGACCTCTGGAGCTGGAGCAGCGCTGATCCGGCAGACACTGACTGGTGATGTTGGTGCAGGACTTGCCTTTGTGCTGCAGAGGACAGTAATTACACAGCAGGCTGTCCAGAGTTAGAGCTGGGAGGACCACAGCTGTAGTCAACAAGATGAAGGTCAGGGGCCAATGTAGTCCCAGCTGATGGATGTCCACTCTAATGTAAAGCCACACACACACAGAGGCACATGGGAATGAATTGGAAACACGCTTTCATGTAATTCATCACAGTCACTGCATAGAGGTTTTATGGTTTTCAGTTGATTGTGTAGGTGTGTTGTTCACCTGTTCTTTCTCTGTGATTCCATCTGTAAAAGCCTCCAGAACATCTGAAGCTGTGTCAACCTGTGAAACCTCCAAACACCAGCAAAGCTGCTGATTACCAAGAAGAAACAGGTGTGTCTTTGAAGCTATTTGAGCTCAGTTCATGAATAATTTTAGAAACAGACACACAACACAAACAACAAAAATAGAAGGATTTTAGCTGTTAGTTTATTGCCCAAGAATAACATCTTGCCTTATTCTTCAAAAGACTTTGTGCCATCTTAAAAAAACACATTTCTCAAATGAGACAAAAACAGGATCACAGTGCCATCTACTGTCTGGTGTGCTGCATTCATGTCATGTCAAGAAATAGTAATTTAATAATTAGGTGCTCTGCCATTAACTGTTGAATTTCTTATTAATTTGATGATCTGTATGGATACTCTAGTTTCACATTTTTGCTGAAAGATTATCTCCTCAAGACGCTCTCAAAATATTTATAAAAATAGTGACCTAACTACATTTGTATTGCATCTTCAATACAAAATATAAGAGTAATTAGGCACATTCTTCTTTCTAGCTCTTTCTTTTCAGGTTCCATAAGGAGATGAGAAGGTGAGCTTTCCCTCCTTGTACAAGGGTTCCTGTAAAGACAAATAAATTACCACTCAGGTATATGATAGAAAGTAGAGATTTATTGAATGTCATTTGTAAAGTTTTAGTTTTAGCTTACAGCCAGCTCCTCCTCCTCATCCTTCCTGTCATTGCCCCCCCAGTCTTGTTCCTCTGCGGGGTCGTAGCTGTACAGAGGGATCAGCCTGTGACGTAGCTCATCTAATCTGAGGCAAAACAATTTCAAGAAACCAAGTTGTGACAGAACACAAAAGATGCCAAACTGATCTGAAAATGCTGCCTAAATCACAGAAGCCATCTCACCTTGATTTCCTCTTAATATACACAACCTACAGAGAAGTAAACAACACAGACTTATTTCCAAGCCTGTGATGCAGTAATGTGAAATGTAATATGCAGAATGAAAACCAGATAAAACAGAACTGTTCTTACCGCTGCCACTATACATCCAATCAGTGTGAGTAGTGCTAAGGAGATGAGTGCATAGTAACCAGGAAATCCAGGTTTGGGACTCAGGGGTGAAATGTGAGGAGTGGTGTGGTTGAAATGCATTTCTCTCTGCTCGATCTCCTCCTCCATACAGCACACTAACCTCTGGTCTGTGCACCTCAGCTGACACCTCTGTGAGACATTCAGTGGATTGCTGTCTGTTCCCAGTGAAAGGCCGTAATGTGCTTTATCAACCCCAGGAAGACAAAGAGTCAAACAAGCACACACTGTAGATTCAGTATCTATGTCATTCTACTGAAAAGGAAGTTGATGAAAGTACAAAGAATGCCTGATTAAACATCCAAAACATTCCTCAACTAAAAAAACAAAAACAAAAAAAAAGAAAAAAGAAAAAAACAGCCCGAGTGATTAATCTTACCTTATGTTTCATATGTGGAGTAGATGAACACACATTTCCGTCTTGCTTCAGTTCGGAGGAAACACACAAAGCTTACATACCTCAACCTGCTGAATGACATTCCTGAGTTGAAGTGGATAGATGTGTTTATAACATACAAAGGAAGTTAAGCACACAAGATACTGACATTTTTTCTGTATGACTAATTACTTCACAACGTTACAGTATAGTGTGGTAGTGTTTTAGTTTGGTCTCTTTTGTGAAGATCTTAATAAAATAAAAATAAAAACACTTAAAATACATCCAGATTGTTGTAAATGTAATATAGTATAACCTACTATTCAGCTTAAGTGGAACAAGGTTATCTCCTCCACCAGAACATACACACATGTAATATTCTGTTTCCTCCAGCAGAGGGAACGTTGTTGTTAGCCCGTAGGAAGGGGAGGAGGAAGGGAGGGATAGTGGGAGGGGTGAGGAAACACAGATGGGAACCTTTCTAAAAAATGTAGTACAGGTCTGACTTGCTGAGCATGGTTCCAGTCAAGCATTCACCTTGTTGACACAGGATGAGAGACACCAGTTAACCGATCTTTGATGGTAAGTTGCCAACCAGGAGATTCATTCAGTTCTTTGGATCAAATCTTAGAATGTGAACTGTGAATATTCAGCAGCTGTTTTTAGTAAAACATGAGAGCCTTAGTAATCTGCAAAGTTTATTCTATTCAGTATCTTACTGTATCTGACTGAACAAACATTTTTTACTTCAGTTATGTTAGGTTAAGCACATGGAAAATGAAAGCTTCAGGGCATAATGATGTGATAATGGTGGTTTTGAAAACGTCTGTCATGTTTCACTTTCACAAAGTATTGTCATAGACTTAGAGGCGCGCTAGATTTCCTGTTAAGATTTGAAAGGTTGTTAATCATTAACACAAACCCTCAGGTTCAGTTAGACTCCACTCATAAAACAGCTCACTTGTCCTGCCTGCAGTAAGTCTCAAACATTAATGTAATTAATTTAGACTTCAAATTTTTCATGATTTCTTTTTTGTCAGAACACCACATAGTTCTTCAGTCTGCCATGCTATGAAGTGAGGACACACTCAGAGTGTGAAACACCACCACCATCCAAGAGGACGTATGAGTTTTTCCCTGCGATGTGATGGATCCTTCTGAGAGGCAAAATGGAACGATTCAGAGACAAGATGCATTTGTCGGTGACCTCCCCCTGCCTCTGAGAGAGGATCTACAAGGAATATACATTTACGAGCGGCTTGACAGTTTACCTGAAAATGATGAAACGCATTTGTATGAGCTCACCTGGTCTGGGCTCTCATCCCCAACTGAACCTCAACCACAGCCCCCGGGCCATCTCTGGGCTCAGGGAGGAGGAGGCGGAGGAGGAAGAGGAGATGGTGCTGGAGATACAGACCGCCACAACACAAACATACCTGTCCCAGTCCGTGCCCCCCCTCCACACCTCACCCAGACCCAGGCTTCGCAGTGCGGCCCCTCCTGTCCCCCCTAGAACACAAGTACCCCGCGACAAAACCAAAAAGCGGTTTTCCTGTGCGCTCCCTGAGCCTGCTCACAGACTGAATCGTTCCAGGACAGAAATAGAGAATCATGTGAGTATGTGAGACAAAAAGCTCCTTTACAGGCAGATTGGATGACCAAAATTATATAAGCGTGCATAGATGAGGAGAAAGGCCTAAGTTTGTCTTACATCAGGATCCTTGGACAATCAAACTAATAGATACTCCACAAGGCAGCACCAAGAGGCTGTCTTCTTTTTGTGATGCAATTTCAAAGTAAGAGAATGATCCCCAAACTTCCTACACATTTAGAGTAGTTTACGTTTCAAGATTACACCATTATCTTTTTGGCATGTAAATTAGATGCATATAAAATAATATATATACTGAGCAGTTACAGAACTTTAAATGTTGTCTTCTGTATGTCATAGTATTAATTTTGTCATTAGTGTAACTTTCTGTAACTGGATCCTCTGTAGTTTGAGTTGCTTAAAAATAATCTTAACCTGATAATATTCTGTCAATATGCATCAACTTTTGAATGAATTCTGCTTTTGCCCTTGTTGCTCAACCTTGAGTGAGACCACGAAATGAGTCATGTTGTTCATATGAAGGTAAAGAAAATATTTGTCATGATGCTTTCAGTTTAACATTAGCAACCTGTTTGTCTTTACCGTCACTACTGGCAGACTGATGTCACGGTACAAACACACAATCAGTGTTCATAGCACTCAGGTGTGTATGGAGTCGAGTGTTACACATCCACCCTACACTGCTGCAGCAGGTGGAGGTGACTGTCAGTGTGGCCACTGAGTGGGACAATCACCAGCTCCCCTTCCCCACCACAGGTAAGATACTTATTTACTAGCCCCTCACCGTCAGTTATGCAGAGGTACTAAAAATGACTGCAGTCCATCTATACTGAGAATGAGGACATAAGAATATAGAGCAAAAGCAGTGCTTTAATACATCTGTATTTCTGGTGGTAAAAGGGACAATCTTAATGCACTAGAAAATACAGAAAGTCGACTGTCACAGTGTGGAGATAAATGTACAACATAATGTTTACATGCTTGAAATAATTTGTAGGCATAAAAAGAATTACACTTGGTTAGTTCAGGAAGAGCATATAGACGTGCCACACCCCACCCCAACTCAAATCCTGTATTTGTGTGTCATTGTATATGTTTGTGTGTATTGAATCTTATATCATGTCATTGTTGTCACTATTATCTGTTAAAATGTATGATAAATACAGACAACGAAGCCTGTATCTGTATTATCACACTTTTTGATCCATAGTTTGTCATACAGTACCACTACAGTATCTTTCTAAGTCCTGCAGATGTTATAGCGCGATGTGGACTCCTGAACTCTCGTACTTTTATCCAGTGAACAGAATGATGAAGTCTGATTGATCATGAAATCTTCCAGCTGCTGGACTGCACCCCAACACAATGAGCATTATATTTCTTAAATTTTTGTGACTCTGGAGTACCTCCAAAATGGGAAGTCACTCATCCAGAAATGAATGTTGAATTATTTTATCTAGTCTACAATGCTCTATTCTATTCTATGTCTTTTTCTATATGTCTCTTTAGTGAAGAATTGCTGGGCATGCATGAGACCATTCAGATCTACTGCAAGTATAACCTGGTTGTCCCCCTGCGACTGCTCCACATGAACAGCCTCAAACACCGTATGGTCAGGGATGTAAGTCAGTTCAAACTCCCTCTCTGTTCCCACCTACATAGTATAGATGCTTTACCTAAGAAGGGGTGGCCTGTCTTTAGTCTTGAGAATGCACTCTCATACTGCTGGTACAGGAACATTGCCCAGCCTCACCCCATCATCCAGGGCCTATGGCTGTAAAAACCCTCCACTAGGTTTTGACTTTTATTCTGTATTTACTAGCGTCATGACTGGCATTAAGCAGAAAAGCGGTAGTGAAATGGCATGAATTAGCTTGATGTGTGTCCTTGTATTTAGTAGTCATGGGGCTAAATAAGCTAAAAATAAAAAATTTTTACACTGCCATTTAGTGATTCTACATATATATATTTCAAATCACCACACGAAAACCACCTGATCTACCACACGACAATCAGTATTTAAACTTATTTCAGGCAGCAGATGACAGGACCCCATGCCAGGTGTACCAGTTCGCCGTCCGCCTGTGTCTTCAACACCTGCAAGTAAGCCGACAAACGATCACCATCCACACAAGCCATATAAAGAGCTATGTCAGTAACAAGCGGCTGGCTGTTTGACAGGTCATGCGTCAACTGATGTCTGTTTGTAGAAAACAGTAGGAAGGTAGATTGAGTTTGTGGCTCCTACCGGTTTATCATCTGTGTGTATTGCTTCCTCTCTCTCAGGTTGGGCCTGCAGGATGGGTCAGTAACTACAACAGAGGAAGTGTAGACTAATGAAAGTGATATGATGTAACAAGATAGCCAGTGGAAGCTTTTTTCCGTTTATTCGCTCCTCCGTATCCATCAGTATTGATTTTTCTTTATTGGGTCTGATCTCATCATATGTATGATCTGGGATGGAGCGTTAGTAGCCTTGTGGGCGACATTGCCATCAGCAATCTTCTGTGTGGGCTCTAAATTGTCAGGTTAAGGAGGATGCCATTGGCCTAGCTCAGGCTCAGTCCAACCCTTTGGTAGGCTGGCCACATGCATTAATATGCTTTTCCTTTTCTGGTTACAGTAATCCTATTTCCTATTTAGTGTGTGTTCACTTTTTGAACTCTACTTTAAGCCACTTATTTTTATGGAATACTCTTTCTGTGTTTCTTTCCTTACTTTGTCATAGCCCAGTATTCTGGCACAAAATGTAGTGGAAAGCGATAACCTTCTCCCTCCACTGATCAACCGTGGCTGTTTATATCTTTTTTTTTTACAGAGTCTTGATAGGATATCTGATCGTAAGTGGTGGTATGATTTATAGCATTATTGTGTTTTAGGTTTGTCTGTATGTATTTATAGTTTGTCACAGTATGCCACTAACATTTCAGAATCAGAACTACCTTTGATATTTGCAATCTGACAGAAACTGTAGGAACTAAGAGTACAGCACCTAATATTTACCCTGCCATTTTATTTGGGTGCTCTGAATTCTGGAGTGTAGGATATGCAGTGTACACAGCGGCACGGCATTTCCCACAATGCAATGCTGTGAACTTTCTACTTGTACCTGATTACTGCTGTGGTGCACTCTCCTGTGTGCTACTGAGTGTATCTACTGAGTATCTGTTATGGGGTTATTAAATGGAGTGAACAGTAAAAGTCACCACCTTTTGCATTTTATAAGCAGTATATATGACCTTTCCTTGGATAATTTATAACACTATATTAAGTTATATGCAGTTCTAAGTGTTAATGCACTTGTCAGCAACTATAACTTCTTCTGTAGGCATCCATTGGGATGCTGGTCTATGAACAGATAATGAATGACAGTATGAAAATATTTGTAATAATATACAGTATGAAGCCATGGAGTTATAATTGTGGACGATATTGTACATTCAATAACTATCTAACATGTCAGCCTCACCCATAACTACATTATAGTGTGTTACCAACATTATTATCATCATCATATTAAATGTTGTATACACTTATAAATGTTTAAAAGGGGACTTAGATTAAAATGTAAGATAACATTATCTATTTGGTATATTTAACATTTGATATGATCAACTCTCTATACCATGCTCCTAAGCGATGATCCTTATCACAGGCTACTAAAAGTGCTGCTGCAGATCTTTTTTGACAACTTCCAGTCGAGACTGAGGTCCAGAATTTTAGCAACCTGCAAACCCGATGTTGAGGACAACACAAGAATCTATCAGTTCAACATCTCTGCTCTCTATGACTGCAGAAACTATCTGGCTGAACACGTATGTGACCATTTGTGGTCACACAAAAAGAAACGCACACATTTTATGTATGTATGTGCGATCCACAATATACAGATGTGCCAGACTGAGAACTATGAGGTTAACCCACATCCCTAGTATAAATTTCACAATCTTTGTTGCTCTTTTCTTTTTGCTTTTTAGTTATAGAGTACTTCTCTGTTTTTCCTGTGATTTGACGTACAGGAGGAGGCGAAGATCCTGTGACACCAGGGCTGAAATATCAACAGCCTTGTCGTTTGGGAAACAAGATCCAGTGTAGCCGCATGTAAGACTAAGATAATGTAAGTCTCGTGTAATTATGAAATATCATTTTTTATCACATTCTTCCCTTTTCCTTGTTCCTCAGTATTACCTTTGTCACTGAAACAAAAGTGAAACAGATTCAGCTGCAGTGTCAACTACTTGCTCTCCCTCAGGGCTATCACCCATTTCAGGCTCTGTTTTTGCTTACAGGTCTGGCTGTGCACATGACAAATAATCTATAATAATTCATTTTGCAGTACAGGTTACTTGGGACAATAAAGACTTGCAAAGTTACACAAAAGAGAGAAGGAAAGATGCATTTTTATGACATATATATATATGTTGATTTTAGGATGGTGTTCCTATTCCAGTAAGATACACAATCATTTCCGCTCAGAGGCTCAAAGAGCCCAGAGCTTTTGGGCTGACATGCACTACATGGCAACAGGTATATAGCCTACAACAGAGCTTACCTCTCATTGTCTCTACCATCTCTCATTAGAGTTTTGTGCAGTGACAGATTTGGAGGGGTTTGGGGAACACTAAGTTCAAGATTCAAGATGAGTCATGGTCAAAAATTTTGTAATTCAATGTGCACTTCTATAAAGTTAGCGGATGATAATGCATCAAAATTTCAGTCAAAAGCACCATAGTTTACATATCAGAATAATGATGTTTTATTGGGCAGAGCTCTCTTTTGTTGCCACGATCAACAGTCAGGGGTGCATAGAAGGTTTTAGTACGCCACATTGAATAAACTATTCTAAGTTCTACTGTATCTCTCTGTAAGAATGACAGTATGTCACCCTGCTTAGAACTACTGATCAGTAACAGCTTTCAAAATCACTTTTAGGTATGAGCTCAAGTTATTTCTTTATCTTAAATAATAGATGTTTGTCTTTTTAGCTAGGTTGTTTTGAGTATAGATCAAACACACTTAATTAATCCTACTGCCCAATAAACTGTAATTCATATAATCACTGTATTAATACAGTTGTATTTATTCTTCAGCTAAAATGTGCCCCCTTTCTCTTTTCAGAGCATCGTGAGATTTTTGATAATACGAACAAGCTGTGGTAGTGACATACTGTATGCTCTGACATATCTAGGACTCTGGTATCAAGACACTGCTCAGTATGTCTGCATGAAACACGTGCCTGCTCCTCCACGCCTGCCCTGTGGCCACACAGAGCCATCAGGTCATGCTGGGTGAGTAACGATGAACAGCTCTGCCCCTGTTGGCCAAAACACAGGCAACACATTACATAAGACTACAGCCCTTATCAGTTTCACTCTTTCTCTGGCTTGATTTCCGAGATCAGTTTAACTGGATGTATCAGGGGGCCCATCGCTCTCCCTGAGGTTCGATCGTGTTCTCTCAGCCTTGAGGGAATTGCAAGAAAATGCTGGATGTCTCTAAACCACACCTCTGCTTGTGGTAGAAGAAACACACATTATATTGCATGAACTCTGGTACATGTATATAGACAGCATTCATCTTTTGGACATACGCCATTTCCATACCTAGTAAAATTCAGTTTCTCTGCATTTGTATCTTTCTGTATAGTATGCTTGTATATAAATACAGTTTCTTCTTCTGCAGTCTAACAGAAGGTAGGAGGATTTTCCTCTGGAAAAGTACTTTTGCCATTGCGTAAAGTACCTTCTCCACCCACCTGCTGCTGGGTGGGCCGCCGGTGGCACCCTGAATATAAACCAATCCATGCTGGCCCAGACAACTGGCCCATCCATCTCCCTGAGAGGCTCTCTTCCTGCTCAGTGACAGGCCAGGATTACACTGGGTTCCACCCCTTACAGAAGTGGACCTTGACTGTGCAGAAGCCACAAGGGTGTGAAAATGGTAACATAGAGTACAGCTGTTAATCCACAGATTCAGAACAGTCAGGGTTATTAGCAACTCAAGCACCAGGAGAAGTAACCAAAGTTACACATTTATAGTAGTCACAGCCACGGCACGGGTTTTCCATCAGACTTGTTTGGTAACCTAAATACATCTTTTTCAGTTTCCTGATCGGACTGTGCGAGAGCTGCAGTTCTGATGCACTTTGACAAGATACAGATGGAGAACTAGAGGTGTTTCTACAGCTGGTCCAGGTAAACAATCCTTTTTACTTCTTACACTCTGGGCACATTCTGTCCTTACATCTTTAGCTTTATAAGTTAATATTTCAGGACTAAACCAGTATTAGCAGTATACGTTGGCACACTTTGTAGTTTCTGGTGGTTTGATATTATGTATGACATGTATAATCAGTCGTCATATCTTGCAGGCTCTGAAAGGTGAGTGGGAGTTGGATGGACCACTAGTGATGCTGTTGGAGATCAATGAGGAACATTGAATAAGCAACTCTACTGGTGAGCAAAGCGGGTCAGACATCAAACTGGGGTGTAGATTTGGAACACACTTGTAGTTTTGTTCACTTGAAAATGTCAAACCTCATATTAACGCATAATGACAGTTTCTTTGCGCATATTATTTTGTAGTACTCGGTGTTTTCTTACAGTGCCCAGCACATTTACTGATATTCTCTATACTGTGAGCTGGAGGATGCCCACGGTAATCCATTACAGGGGTTGGGCTGATAAGGTTAAGGCTGCCCACAGACTGGCTGTAGCGGACACTGGGGGCAGGAGTGGAGGCGTGAAACCCACCTGGTGTCCTTGCTTGCTTGCAAGGTTGCTGAAAGGGTTAACACTGCGACAGGGCCTAAAGCGTAAAATTGTAAATGGATCCTGACATCCACTTGTCATATGCTGCCCTCCTCCTGGGTCATTGTTTATGACTATAAAGCTGCCCTGTAGTGCAGGCATTTTATTTATTAGTTTTCATTTTCACCATCTGTCTGCAGGTGTTTTGAAACAAAGAAAGTGCAGATTGATGACAGCTTCTTAAGTAGATCGGATCAGCTGTTGTCTACCTGAATCCTGCAGCCCGTGTAAAGGGTAAGTGGATGTAAGATATTGCAACCTGTACAATTTCTTATCCATCACTCTTAATTTAGCAATATACATGACACTGTACCATTTTCAAGGACTGACTTTTACTCAATATTGATTTATTACTACAGGCCTATAGGTTTCTACAACTCAATGCTGCTCTCTGAGTTCCCATTCATCTGTGCTGACCCGCTGGCCAGGCAATAATTATCATCTACCTGGGGTTGGTAGTAGCTTGGTGGCACAGTGATCCAGGTAGTCTCTCCCTGCTTTCAGCAAGGGAAATAAAAGCTCTGATCAATTACAGGACAGCTTGCACATGCTGCCATGGGGCTTGCCTTCCAGTGCTCTTTGCTGTCATTACTCTGATTCAAATGTGTTGTTCAAGACAGCAGGGAGTAACTACGTCAGGACATGCCACTGATACTTCAAGATAGTCGGGTGATGGACACACGGTGTAGCTCAGGAGGCTGGACTCACAGATGATCACCTACCGAATTGTCTTTCTCACAGGCAGGCTCAGGTCAGTTTGATTTGTTGTTAGAGTTTTTTGAATGCTTGCATTTAGTAAGCTCCTTGTTTTGTGTCTCTGTGGCTGTAGATCTAAGTTTTCACTAGCAGAAACTTATATTGTGTGTGTGCTCATCAGGTCTAGTGGAAGTGGTTCCAGATGCAGTTACACTGGGAAGATTCAACTGGGAGTGGGGTCTGGAAGTGGACACCCAGCAGACACTGGAGAATGGTTCCACATGTGGAAGACAAAACAAGAGACATATAGAAAGGTTGAGACCACCTACAAAACTTATGAGTATCTTAATACTCTTGTTCAGGTTTTATTTATTCGTGTTTTGTTGCATTGGCCTGTACTCTCCACTGTACATGGGCAGGCAGCAGCCTTCATCCCACTCATATGTGCAGGGGTAGTGCGTATACCTTCATCCTGGGGATCTATGACCGCCACAACGACAACATCATGTTGAAACACAGTGGACACATATTTCACATTGACTTTGGAAAGATTATGGCTTGATACTAAAGTTTGGTAACACAAGGCAAGTCAATAAAAAGGCAAACAGCATTTTGAAAGCAAAAGTGGTTGTGCTTAGCAGAGATACAGAAATTAAGAACCTTCCCCATGCCGTTTGCAATGTTGAGGACGGTCACCATTCATCACCCTTTCATCACAATTACAGCCACTTCATCACAGAGGCGGAGGCAGAAGCCTCCAGGCGGCGCTTGCAGCCAGCATGTGGAGCTCTGCTGTAAGAAGCCTACAACATAATCAGAAGCGCTCTTGCTCAGTACTCTCCAACATTGGAGCTGTAGACCCACACACTACCACACTACCACGAAACATCAAAGCTAAATCTGAGAATGGATAGTATTATATAAAACCTTTTTGATTCTTGGTGTGATTGTGGTTTCCAGATGCTAAATACCAGGTATACGCAGAGCTGAAGGACTCTAATGACTTGCAATATGTCCAGAGCAGGCTCAGACCTCATGACACACTATGACCTGGAGGCCACATCCTTCTTTACAAAAGTAATTTAGTGTGCAACACACAAGTACTTACACCAATCTGTCTTTTTTTAACTGAACAAATTCTTCCCAAATATCTCCTATCTTATTTCCTGGTTGTATTAATCGATGCTTGTGCAAGTGTTTATATACTTTCTGATGCAGGAAGATCAAAGAGAGCATGGGCTGTGTTGCAGTCAAATTTAACTTCCTGACACTAGCATGGCTCAAGGAAGAAACAGGAACCGCTAACCAGGGGCCAGCATTCCACTCCAGCTCCAACATTCAAGCTGTCATCAGGGATACTGGCGTCAAGGGGAAGGATGTTGTGAGACTGGCACTATTTGCTTTTTGTGCTTTGGTAATTCAGACAGAAAACGCTGGGCTTAGTTTAAATGTCACTGAGAGATTTTGCCTGATGCACCACAGAGGTTTGTGTTAGTTCCTAATGGCCAGTGGAGCTGATGAAACACCTGGAACTGACAGCAAGTTCACACACATTTAGTCAGAGAGGAATAGCCATCAGCTGACTGTATGCGTTTGCTGTCACTTAACACCTCCTAGGCAGTGGTGCTGTGTTTAGTCTTTCCCCTATTCCCCAGAGTCGATTGAGGGGTGTTATTGGTATTTCACTTCCTTTTTAATCAGAAGAGGCTTTCTGGTGGCAGAAGCACATAGAGGGCTGTCCTGAGGGTTTCCCAATAGATCAAAAGTCAAATATAAGCATGTGGGAACATGTAATTTTCTCTGCTTCTGAGTGCTAATAGTGCTTGTTTTATTACCACAAAACAAACTGAAATTCCAAAACTTCCACAGTTGGTTATGGGAGTAGTTGGTGAACATACAGGTTGTTTTTGTTGGATATGGTATCCTTAACATCTAACATTTCTCCAACTGAGTTAGACACACACAGAACATAAAACTATTTGCTTGAGCTCTCTCTTCAGCGCCTTCTTTCGGGAATTTTAAGAGTGCAGGTCAGGTACCAAAGAGGACTAAGTTAGCTGGGAATCAACTATTTAAGAACATGGACGTACATGGGGATCCTGGCTTATCAACTGTCTGCCCTCATTTATTCACCCTGCTGCAACCTAGTGAAATAATTTGTTCTGTTTTATTTGCAGCTCTATGACCTGAGAGTAACCATTGACGACGGTTTTCTGAACAGTGAAAAGACATTCGGGCAGTTTGAGCTAATCCATAAGCAGCTGCAGAAATACTTCATTGAATCCACGCTGCCTCAGTGAGTGAAGGAAAAAACATACACATCCAGGTTCACATACCATGGTTATTTTATTTTGAAGCACTGCTACACTTTTTCTTTCACAGTAACAACATAATTTGATACATGTCTTGACTCTATCTCCTTTAAAGGTTTCCTAGCTGGTATAAGATGTCATTCACGCCAGCCAGGAAGATGTCTCTGCTTAATAAATACTTAAAACAGCTTTTTGAGGGACCGTGCAAGGGAGTAAGTTCCTCTTGCCACACTCTGCATCGCTGGTTGATTTCTCTCAGTGATCTTTTGTCATACCGGCCTCTAACTTGCTAACGTACTTCACCCTGTCGCCTACAGAATGAATTCGTTTGCAGCTTGTTCCTGGATGGCCCCAGTATAGTTCAAGAAAGTGTGTCAAAAGGTATTTTCCTGCTCTTAAATAAAAAGTGGGTGTATAAAAAAGATGATCAAAGATTTATATGAAAAGAAAACTTCATGCTGAAGGCAATACTCTGAATATCAAGGCTGATTTTGTGTTATGTTATGAAACTCTCATGATTCATATTTTAGACATTCTATGCTATGATATGATTTACTGGCACTGATTCACTGATCTATAGCAGGAGCCCGTCCTCAGATCCAGCTGTACATCTCTTACACTAACTGTAAGCTCTCAGTCTTGGTAAAACACCTGAAGAACGTTGTAAGTTCGCTTCACTCTCATCATTTTGTGTTGTTTGGAGCCTTAAACAAGAGGAAAGCAAACATAGTAAATGTGCTCTCTCTGCAACTTAACTGTTTTCAACAGAAGCTGGCCAACGGCTCTAACCCTGACGCCTACGTGGTCACACATCTGAGACCGGACCCTCAGCAGCACTCCAAGAGGAAGACAAAGGTGGTCCGCAATAATGACAATCCGACCTTCAATGAACTGGTACATCACCCTCTCTGCTACCCTCAATATGAACATGTTTTACTCAAGGAAAAACACTTAGTCACTCTGAGAAATAGTGCAGACAAAGTTAGCAACCAGCTGGGGAACACAGTGGAGCATTCTGCAGCTAAAGAGCCAGAGATTTCCCTCAGGAGTTGATAAACATAAACATCAGAGCTAAAAGAAAGCAAATATTGGATTTAAATTCATCAGGTGGACAGATACACAACCTCAAATGAATGGCAATGTTGCTCCTGTCTGATGAATTTGTAACTAGGCTGCTGTTTCCTAACAAGTTTTCCACTCATAATTTGTTTCTACAGTTCCCAGGTGGACAAAAAAATCTTTTATTGCAGGTCCAAGTCCTTATGTCTTACAGATGGGCTATAATTTTATCAAATAAATTCAAATCTTTACAAATCTTTACAAATAAACAATGAAACATACCCTGCTGTACAAAATGAGTATATATATATATATATATATATATATATGTGTGTGTGTGTGTGTGTGTGTGTGTACACATAATATTAAAATCCATGATTTTTTTTGTGCATGTGGAGCCTCTTGAGATGATGTGCTGTCACTCAAAGTTCTACAAAATCATTCTGACTTTGTTTTATGTTAATTTTTAATGTGAGCTCTGCCTGCGGCACTGCTCCCCTCGCTGTGTGAGTCTGATGTGATCTTTGAGTGCTGAACCCAGCGGAGCCTGACCAGTGGCCCCCCCACATACTTGACAGTGTCTTATTACCCTTTTATGCTGCAAAGTGAAGCCTTAACAGGGTCAAATAAAATAGAAAAGAAAATCCTGAAAAAATCCTAAAATTATTTGCTGCATGTTCTGAATGCTGAGCTGTTTGATAACTAAAATATCTGCCTTGTGTTCACAGCTGGAGTACAGTTATGTCCCACTGTTGTATGGGATGGTGCTGGAAGTGACAGTGAAGAGCAAGAAGGCTTTTGTGGCTGCAACAAATATCAAACTGGAAGAGAAGTTGCTTGACCAGGAAAAATGGTTCCCCCTTGGGAACTGTGCAATCTGACATTAGAGATTACACTATATGCCTGCTGCCAGCAGGGGGTGCAACCATACTGAGGGATTTTTCAGACAGTTTAATGAAGACAGATTCACCTGAGAGGAGGAACAATGCACTGTCATTTTACCTATTTATCAGATGCAGCTTAACATCATTCAAGAGCAAAATGCACTGGCAATGGATGGGGTGCTTGGATAATGTTACAAAGCTGAGTTAAAAGACTCAGGGAAAGACACTGTTTACTGTGTGAGGCATTATTTACCTTATCCATTTTTGTTTAAATGTTAATCAAATGAAGGACATTTGCTAAATAAGTTTGATGTGACCCTGGTCAT
This sequence comes from Lates japonicus, assembly GCA_033238685.1. Lineage (NCBI taxonomy): Eukaryota > Metazoa > Chordata > Actinopteri > Centropomidae > Lates > Lates japonicus. The sequence continues at coordinate 9,827 of BRZM01000251.1, read as the reverse complement.
GGATGAAGGAAAGAAATTACTTTTATTATCATATTGCACTTTCATTTGTACTTTTACTTTGTTTTCTTTGCTGTGAGTCAAAACAGTCCTTGTAAATGCGTGTGGTCGAGACTGTCAATGTGATAAATTAAGGAGGAGGTGATGCAGCGCTGTTAGGAGCAGCCTCCCTGTTACCTGCACAGACTGAATGTGTTTGTCCCTTTGGGCTATGTCAACTGTCCTTGACCAGTGGAATTGGAGGCGGGAGGCAGAAGGGTGAGGAAGAGGAGGAGAGGGGTGAGGAGCGTGTGTGTGAGTAGGATGACAACTCTGCTTTCTGGCCTGAGGGGCTGAGTTAACACTCTCCCCCTCTCGCCGTCCTTTGTCTTATCAGTGGCATTCAAACACAGTTATGCACATGCATGCAAAGCAAAGGCAGACGCTCACATGCGTACACAAATACCCAGGAAAAAGCTCCTACACACACAAACACGCTCACTCACTTACTCTTTCAGGTCTTAATGCCATCCTCCTCCTGACAGGCCTGCTGACCCATACTCTCCTCTGTCTCATTCATAGGATTTAGTGATGAACAAGGATAGAAATAGACCTCCCTGCACTGGATTTGGTTCAATAATGTATACCTCTGTGAATGCTATTTATATTACTCCCTGCTGGGTCTCTCACAGGGAGGTAGTCTTGGAAGAAAATGCTGGCTTCTAGTCTTTCATAGTAATGTTCATAGAGTATTAATGTATCCTGGCATCACTCATCACTTTCTGCCCTATTATAAGAATCACATCTATTGTTTTGGAATAGATAAACAACACTATCTTGTGGCTGGTGGAGATCGTCTTGTGTGTGATCAACTCTACCACAATAATTGCACTTGCATCAATTATTAATTCTGTACTAAGAATCTAATATGTTACTCCAGGGGTTTCTCCATTACTTGAGTGATTCTAACAGAGAGTTATTCTTTGTTAGAGTGTCTCTTCAGCCCTGCTGGAACCTTCTGGTGTTTTCCTCTGCAGCACACAGTGCAGGCAGTAGAAAAAGGCACATCTATTTTCTGACAATAAAACTGGTATTTATATCTGAGGAAATGGTGCCTTTGATTTATTTATATATTTTTGTTGTTGTTGTTGTTCTCATTGCTGCATCAGCCACGCTTCTCTATCTGTTGGCGAGGTGTGTTTGCATGTGTGTATGTGTGTGTGAGAGAGTCTGATATGGAGAGCTGTTTTTAGGAATACCAGACAAAGACGAAGAGGGAGGCTGGATCCAGGCTGCATCCGTCTCGGGTCCGGAGAGGCACCCAGCGGTAGCCTGGAGGTGGAGAAGGAAGGGGGGCGTGAAAAGAAATGTATGTATAGCTGCTAAATTCATGAGCGTCATATAGATATACAGGAGCATTTCCATTAAAAAAAAATGAATCTCAGAGCAGAAACCAACCTTCAGTAATGCTGATGTGGTGAATGAAGGGAAATACAATAATGGTCACACAATGTCACCTGATGTAATTTAGCTCTTCATCTGACTCCCAACCCCCACCCTCTGTCACTCTTTGTGCCTCTGTGGCTCACCTTTCTTCAGGCTGGTGAAGGGCAGAGTGTACTGGCCCACAAACTCGCTGCTGAGGAGGCCGGTCTGATCTCGAACACAGAAGCGGATGAGGCAGAGTTCGGGGACGCTGATGCTGAAATTCATGTCTGCATCCCAGTAGGGATTCAGAGCTGTCAAGGTAATCAGAATTAACCAGTTCATTACAACCAATAAGCACTGATGGATTTTGTTAAATTATTTTTCTGTATTAATAATGGGTCACATGAGTACTTGTATGTGAAAGGGAGTGACAAACCCCAACTCTGGAGTTCCCCTCAGCTCTCCATGGCATTTTAGCATCTGTGTTTGTTTACAACCCACAACTTTGCTGTTCTGGCTCAGTCTCACCGCTCCTCTGTTGGCAGCAGAAGCGGCTTATTTTACTTGTAAAAAGCACTAAATGCCCATTGTATGCTAACTATTCAGCACCAAATATTACTATAAAGTCAAAATGCAGTGACAATATTAACATGGCTGATGTAAAGCAGGTGTAATGTTTACCATGATCATGGACATGTTAGCATATGAACATTTCATAGTTAGCACTAAACAAAAAGTACAGCGGAGGTTTTTTAAGTTTTGCAGGAATTGAAATTCAAATGCAGACCTGCTGGTGGCGCTAAAGGAAAAGTCAGGAAATCAAGAAAGTTATTTCAATCTCTGATGAATGTCTTCAGGAAATTTCATGGAATTTCAAAATTGAATAGTTGTGGAGATGTTTCAGTCTAGACCAAAGTGGAGCAATGAAACACTGTGATGGACAACAATATCAGAGGGCTCAACATCTTGATGATGGTCAGACAATGGCGATCAGTGCAACCCTAGTGATGGACTGACCAACAGATGGACTTTGCCATCTATAGAAAAATATGCTTCATCAGACCCACAGTAGCATCCCTGTCACGATGGCGATACGTGATAAGTGTTATTTAGGTTCAGTGCAGATGCAGTGTAGATAACTAATGAGTCATCACTGCAGCAATTCACAACACATTTCTGATTCAAAGCAGTTTACCCAAGCTACTCTGTTACATCCAAGTTTTCTTATGTGACCTTATCTGTTTCATAGTGTGAAATGATTTTATGATTTATGCCCATGCATAAGTGCTCTGCGCCCTCCAGGACTTTTTTACTATCTCTCCCACCCTCTTTCTCTCCTTCTCTCTCTCTTTGTCTCATCTCAGGAGCAGCAATTACAGCTCTGTTGTAATGTTTTGGTCTTCGGTTCATTTTCTCGTAGCCATTTTTGAAAATGCAGCTTCCAAATCAAAGGAGACATACTGTGTGTTTAGGACAGAACACCACCTTATATACGAGAGATCTGTCAAAAACTTTGACAGCTGAGGGATTAACTTCCACACTTGAAAGTCTGATGATAGTTACAAGCTATGAATTAAAGACCCAAATGGTCATTTTCATAGTTATCATTATAACCTCGCCCTAGTCATTATGAATGTTAGTGATATGGTACTGTGATACTTCTGAACATGAAAATCTGCTTATGTATGAGGATCCAACTGATGCTTAAAGTCACTGTAGCCCTTCATCCTGTGTGCCCATGTGACTATCTGCTCCATGTTTCCAGTTATAGCAATAGTGCATGACAGACTTCTCTTAAAAGGAAATCCACTTCTACATTTTGAAGAAACCCATCAGCACATTTCTCTACAGGAGCCCAACAGCAGTTTACTGAGAGATAGATTTAAAAGGAGGGAAAAGAAAACATAACAGAAACCACAAAATACTGCTGTCATAGAAAACTCCTTAGATTCCAGTTTAGGTGGTTTCCATGTTTTAGCTTGAAGGTTTACATTGTCCAACAGCATGCTTGTACTCTGCATGTTCTCAGATGTCATTTGTATTTATATCTGCACTTCTTAGTATAAAACCAGAGGTGGGCAAGCTCTTGGTCGTGCTTGCAGAATGGCTCTATGGATGGCAATGTCAGTCCACCACTTTGGTGCTGGATAGATGGATTGCCATTAAGTTTTGTACAGATGACTTTTCCTCTAGTGCCAATATGAGGTTGACATTTTTGGTTTTGAATGAAATGTCTCAACAGCCTTTGAATGGATTATCGTGAAATTTTGTACAGACATTGAAAGTATGTTCCCCTCAGGATGAATTGTGGCAACTTTTCATCTACCACCATCATCAGGTCAAAATTTTAATTTGTACAATTCTTTGGTTTATGGCCAAAGTACCACTGTGTCTAAATGCAGCCTCACAGAGCAGCTAACATGGCTGTAGGCTCTAAGCCTGCTAAGTGTTTTACAACATCTGGCTATTGCCATAACAACGCCATCTTTAATGTGAGGAACTGTCAAAGTAACAATGTCTAAACTCAGAAAGAACAAATACAGCCCATGAGACTGCAAAACTCATACAAGATTGAATATTTTCAGCTGAATCTCACTGATATTAAAGTTTTAGACTGATGAAAGTAGGAAAGTAGAGCTGAGCCAGTCAAGCTGTGTCTTAAGATGCCCTAACAGGATCAATATACAGTTTTCATTTCAGTACTCACAATTGTTTTTGATGGTATGTGTGCTTTTTCTGCGGGAGTCAGATGCAATCCCATGAATCTCCACTCTGACAAAGGGGTCCAGAGCTTTGCCACTCCTGGGGACAGGTAGGTTTGACCCACTGATCACCTGTATGTAATCACACACAGATGCAGATGTAGTATGGAGAGTCACATATGGGGAGTATAGGACTGTGATTTAAAACCAGGGATAACCAGTAAATGTAGAAGTAGAGGGGGAAACATGAGAGCCAGTAAAGAGTGGAGAAAGGAAGAGGAGAGGAGAGGACTGTAATTACACTTGTCTGGAGAGAGACAGGCTTATCTGCAGTCCTCTCACACTGAGCCTCGCCTTCCCCAGCCCTGATCAAAGACAAACCTGCTTGTACTTATCACGACACGCCCCGCTTGGCACTGATGGAGCTTTACAGTGTCCGGCCCAAAATTACAGTCCCTTTCCTCTCCTAAAGTCATACTACAAAACACGCTGCATAATGCTCCTTCATAACAACAATGGTCCATACTGCTGCTGAGTGCACAGACTGTTTGGAGTTATCCTCTCATGAAGATTTGATATAGAAAAACAGTCCACTGCTTATAGTTGACATATTTATGCTAAATAGACTCATGAAAACTCAAAGGGAAATGCTGTTTTCCTGAGCAGATGAATAATTTAATCTTTAAAAATTGAAAACCCGACCCTACCTAAGTTACAACACTCAATGCTACTCATGACTCTGATTCCCACTGAGTTGAGAGCCAAGGCAAGATTGCAGGATTTTCCCTGAAGTGATCAAATAATACAGAGTGATGATGTGAATAAATAAAGGTAGGGTTTTTTCCCAGGGCATCCGAAAAACAGAGCACACCACATTTATATTTCATGCAGTGTGCTGGGAAGATGTACACTGTGTGTATATATCAGAAGACAATGTCTGATGTGCTTTTGTTAAACTTCTGAGGGTCTATACATCCTCATGAAGTGTCTGATTAAGAATTATTTTCTTTGTCAGAGGCACAGCAGAGTAGAGGCACTTTAAAACAACAGATACAGGTATAACTGGTTGCATTTAGTACAGCTGCCTGAGCTAAGTCAGCTGAGGAAATAGCCCAAGATCCATGCCTGGATCCAGATGAAACATACACTATGAACCCACACAAACTGACTGTTTAAAGGTCAGTTCACCAAAATGACAAAAAGCTAAATTTCTCCTTATCTGTGATGGCATCGAGCCATGCAAATGGTGGGGCTTTTATTTGTTCAGATTTTGTGATCTGCATCAGTGAGTTTTTTGACACCAGCCCAGTACAATAGAGATAAATGGAATTGCATTTGTGATGATCGCACTGAAAAATGACATTTTAAAAATTTAACAGCAACATTTTTTCTTATAAACAAAGTCCCTGTTACTGTGGATACTCACTCCACTCTACATCTCGCCAAAAAACGATATGAAGCACTTGTGCTGTAGCACTCTGAGCATGCTTTTAGTTGTTTAAGAGGGATGTGCTTCCATCTTTTATGACATGTAGCTCTTGTACCTGTCAAGTTTGAATAAGTCGCTTTGAACAAAAGCATCTGCCAAATTAACATTATGTAGCGTAATGTTCAGACTTTGCTGTCAAAAGTTTTTATGAGAACTATTTCCTCAGTGGAAAATAGTTTTACTGGAAATGTTGAGAACATATTTTGTGGACTTCCAGCATAAGAGGGACAGTATTTCTACAAAGAGATATTGCTATTCAAATTTGTAATTGTAATGTAAATGTAAAAGTCCCATTCACCTTTTTGTATTTTAGTGGAGAAAGAAATGTTAGAGACAGATATCTCAAGACCATAACACATAAAACCAAAACAGCCTGCATGGCCACACACCACTAGAGGTGAGTCACAAAATTGTTTTGCAATTTGAGCAAATCAACTATTTAAAAAGTATTTTCACCATGATTCATAGCTGTTCATGAGAGTGATTCCCGCAGAGTAACTATGATGTTCCTTTGTCTCCCTCTAATGCAGTAAGTCTCTTTGCGTCCCATGTGATCCCAGGCAATTCCACATATTGTCTTTGCTGTATATCACTGAATCTCACCATTATATTCTGCACATAAGAGCAAATTGTTGTAGCTCTGTAATTGGACTTATCATGTGTGTGACTAGAGTCCTTATGGACACACTATAAAGATGTAACTTGATGTAACTTGTAACTGTGTTCTCCACAGTTTCATTCACCCTTTGTCATGTGGCTTAGATACTGTTCATTACAAGCGCCGCTATTACTGTCCCCCAAGATGCTTAAAATAATGGAAGTGGGATGATTTATTAATTGGACCCTGGGTCTAATTGCATTAGATCACCCCTCTCTCTCCTCTCCCTTTACTTTCTGAAAGAGATAATCTAATTAAACGCAGACACTCTGAGGGAGTTTTACATCATTGTTGGTTCACAGCATCCGGCAGGAAAGTATTTATCTGGAGGCAAAGAGTAAGATGAGCTTCACTACACATTGCCCTAGATTGTGCAGCATAGACACATGCATACATGCACATAAAGAACATACGCACATAGAGTCCTCTAACATTACACCTTAATCCATAAATCCAGCCTGAGTGGATTATTCAGCGTACAGTGCTCCATAGCTGTACCTTGAGCAGCAGGTGTGTGGGTTTGAGCCTGTGCTGGCTACAGCTGGGATCAAAGCTCTTCTGACTGGACATGAGCACCGCCGGCTTCAGGATGTAGCCACAGCCCCCGTTGTCCTGGAAACGGCCATCATTAAGGTCCATAGGCAAGCCCAGAGACTGGAAATTGAGAGCCACTGCAAAAGCACCACGGGACAGTGTTGGAACAATGAAAATGAGGAGCCATAGAGGAAAAAAAAATTATAGGAACAAAATTTAGAATGCCTAAAGCTTGTTAAAATAAAACGAGCTGCATGAGATGATCTCTCTGCATAGCTTCCATTTTCTAAAGCTGCAGGAGGGAGCTAAATTATACAATGACTTGAAATGTTTCCACAACAATGGCCTATGTTGCATCAGGGAGGCATTCAAAATCACCAACTGTGCAATCAGTGCATGTGTAGTGGGATTTTCTACAGTGCAAAGCTCACTGTGTTAGCATGTGTGCTGCATTCATAGATTTGAATTATGGTCAGTCAATGCAAAAAAAAAAAAAAAAAGGATTTAATTTTGTCCTAACCAACACGTTGCAATGCATCCTTTCCTATATTTTTCATGTTTCACAGGGGACCAGTGAATGTTCTGCTCATCTAACTGTAATTGATCCATCCAGGCTGCTGCTTTGTACCACAGTCTCCTGCAACTGTGAAAAGTGCCCATCACCATCTGCACAGCTGCCACCACAGCACATAGACAGTCTGCTCAGCGATCAGCAGGGCTCCATGTCAGAGTCAGTGGCTGGCTGACTGAGCAATGGTGACGGATGAGGAGGATGTGTAAAGACAGGCAGAGTGACAAGAACGCTGGCCAAGACAGCGCCAGACAGATCAGGGCGGTGACTTTAAGCTCATGGGTGAATCATGCATTTCCACAGAGTCTGAGGGAGTGACGTTTATGTATGATTTTCTTCAAGCATAGGTGAGATTTCTCTCGGTCATTGCTACTGCAGTGCACAGGTATGTGATATGGAGTTAAACCCAGTGCCCACGCTAAAGAAATGACAACTCCACGAAAAAACTAAGCTGTGACCCAGATAAGGGTGTAGTTTAAAGAAAAAAAGGGTGCAAATCGATTTAGAAAAGGTGTGATAAGGGCCAGGAGAGGACTTGCTCCAGGGAAAAAACAGATGAGGTGGTCAGGCTGTGGACTGGAATGAAATGTTCTTTTCACCGCTAATCAACAGGACTCTTGGACCAGGTTGTTCCCTTTGAAGTTTGACAATATAAGTTTCCTGACTGCATTTCGCTCCGTTGCAAAAGCTTGTAATGGATTGCAGTGGTTGTTCTGTGTGTGCTGGGAACTTTTTGATTCCTGTTGAAACTAATGACACAAACAAATTTTAAAAATCCTTTTTCATATCTTTTTTGAATTGATGTTTTCAGGGTTTTAATTTAGACCAAAACAGAAATATACTGTAGTTGGCAAGAAAGTACTAATAACATCAGGGAAATTTCAGTTGCCCATTTTAAGTTGTTGTTAATGTTTAAACTATATTTGTTTGCATTAATAAGTTTCTATATTTGTAAAACAAGGAATGTCAAAGATATAAGATTCATTTCTCGTGCTTAAATAAATGTGTATGCATATATAAATGCATGTCTTTATGTGTATGAAATTTAACTATATATCTTATTTGTACACACAGACTTTGTTATTTGGTCTCTGCCCTAATATGGACAGGCATATACTCGCTCACCGAGCTGCGAGCCAACGTTCCAAAACTCCTGAGGGTTGTAGTTGGATGATGATGTCCTCGAGCCTGCTGGGTAAATCCTGCTGAGGAACTTCTGGTTATGACGAACAAAATCTGCACCTGAGAGAGTCGACGCACAATATTCAAAGGTCAGACGTGTTCTCTGACACACACTTATTAATGAGGAAGCTCAGTGATTCAAACTTCACAGGTGTCATCCCTATGATTCTCTACATTTTAGTCAAACTCTCTCACTTGACTATGTGCAATAATGTAATTTTCCGAATTTGTCATTGCAGATCCATGTATGGTTATAATTATTGTATTTCTGTTCTCTTAATTTGTTGATGACTTCACATCTGCGTAATCATCTTCGTTGTGGTTAGACTAAAAAAGCTTGCACACAGCTACATCCTATATGTGATTGTACCATAGCTGTGTCGTTCCCCTGCAGGGCTTAACAATGACAGGAGACTACGAGGTTTTTTACAGCCTCACAGTAGCTGAGACTGTTCATGGTCCCTGCCAACCAAGCCAACCAGCTCATAATGGAGCTGTGTGTCTGGAAAGTGTCATTTCTCCTCAGCAGAAAGAGATTTCATTTCTCTACATCACTCTGTTTCTCCAATATACTGCCGCACAGCAGTGTGATGACAGTTTAACTGATTATCAGTTGATTCGAACCTCTGTGGGCTCTTTTCTTTTCCCCAACAGTGGGAATATAAGGCACATTTCTGGGCTTGTGCTGTTGTTCTTTATTCCCTAAAAACTACTCCCCTATGTTATGTCATATTGAATATGCTTTCGCTGTTATGGAGGTTTATGTCCTTGGATTTAATTGCGTTTTTGTCCAAAGAGGACTTCTCCTTTGAGCTCAATGTGATTATAAATCATGTGAATCTGCTGGGCTCATCAGAATGATATTTTGTAATATCTGCAATTAATTATACACAGTCTTTCAGTCTTTCAAAATCAAGCATCCCTTCCCTTGTGATCTCATAATTTCAAATGAATAAATGACATTTTACCTGAGGCTTTGGCTAGCTTGCGCGCTTTCTTCTCTGCCATAGACGTGTTCTCATAGTAGTTCTGATTGTCTTTAGAGTGACTGAAGCTGATGAACTTGACAGATGTGGTATACACGACCAGGTCAGATAAGGCCTTGGCCACCACCACCTTCTTCTTCTGCTCATTACATTTAGGGTAGAGAGGAAGACAAACATTCACCACATTGCAACAAACAGTGGTGAAATTGTACAAGACTAAATCTTTATCTATTTCTCATTAGAATGTCTATATGTGTCTGTTCCTGCCCTGACTTACTTCCTTCTTTGGCCCTGCCTTTTT
>BRZM01000250.1:106067-126562 GCA_033238685.1 Lates japonicus | reverse complement strand
CACCTGGATGAGTGGTCGTGGAGATCACTGCAACCCCTGACCCCTGGCCTCTGGTAAGAGTCTCTGCTTCTTACCCGAGGGGGTCAGCTTTGCAACCTGAGTCTGGACAGGGAAACTCCTTAGTGTGAATGCACTGGGATCATAAAGAAGAGGAAACCTCTTCTTCAGAAATCTGTTTTTCAGTTGCTTACCAGACAAGGACAAATCAAGGGTTGTGTGTATGGGCTGCCCTACTGTTGTTTTATCTCTGTGCTTTTTCATTCTTGTTTTAGTAATACCCACATGCTTTTCTGCGTTTGCACGTCATTGTAATTTATTATTGGTAAACTATCTTGCGCATATTCATTGTTCAGACTATCTGAATAAGATTCATGATAAGTTTGGCCAATGCTTTTGAGTTTTAACATTCATGAAGGCACCCGCTGATATTAAGCTTTTCATCATCCATTATTTGAGTTATCTGTACTTAACATAAATTCAGCTTCTTACTGATACTGACTGAGTGATAAGCAGTCTAAATGTGACCTCTTACAAGTAATATGAAGTCAGCTTACACAGATCTTGGGTTAGAATTATTGCATTGAAATTTAAACCAGATGCAATCAAGTCTTTACAAAGGTTTCTGCAGCTGTTGTCCTTCTCATCTGATCTGAAAATTGAAGCAGCTAATCAGTGGATTTAAGTGTACTTCAGTCAGATAAGATTTTCAAGTCAGACAAGCCCAAAAGTAGAACCCAAGGACTTGTAGTCACTGAGATGTGTTATCATCGAGTCTTTAAGTTTTTGTTTTGCCTTAAAATGCACTGTTATGATGTACAGTATTGGCCTAGGTAATATACTTGATATTGTGGATCTACAGTATATTATTCCCAGTCACCCAGTCTCTAAACTGTCAAAGGGAATGGCCCAGTCACTCCACTCTACATCCTCATAGACGAGCCTGTGGGTCAGGTTGAAAGCACAAAAAAGAGAAATGTTGCTCTTTATTTTACTCCAAAGGCCCCAAAGTCTGTAGATTTGTATTATCAGATTCACACCATGTTCAAGTCCCCATGTCTCTGTTCCTGTCACAGTGAAAGATTAAGAAAGAGTTATCAGTCTTTGCAAAACTAACACTGTTTTTGACTCCTCCTGCTGGGCTTTTTTCTCCATGACCTCCCCTTTGATTCATGCTGCTCTACATGCACATACTGCACAGGGGACGTCACAGGAAACCACAAGTTGGTTTTGCCTCTGTGCCATGTTTGGGAAACATTCATACCGCCCACCCAGTTCCCTCATAGAGCCTTGACATTGTTTAATCATGCAAGGCTGTAAGTGTGCAGTGATAAAAGGCAGGATTCTGTTTTCAACCCTCCAAGTAGTTTTCACTTCTGTTTGTCAAGCACAGAAGTAGCTCTGCTCCACTGTAAAACGTTAGAGCTTTGTCGAGCCGACCTAGATGTTTTGGCCTCGGCGCAGACCCTGTGTTGCCCCAGAGAGAAACAGGGAATTTCCACTGAAACATGGTTTCCTCTCTCCACGTAACACTGACAGTATGGTTTGTGGTGCTGCCGGAGGAGAATGAGGTTGCAAGTTAATAACCAAAACTCCCGCCCTGCTGTTGAGTCAAAGGCACTGCTTCTGTCTGAACCACTGAAGAGAGCAGGTCATAGTGACCCAGCCAAGAGGAGATCAAAACAAACTGCCTGCAAACTTATTTCTCATGTCTTCTTCCTCAAGTGTTAGCATATGTCCTCCCAGACAAACCAAATGTGTTTAAGCTCTAGTGAGCCAGCACACTGAAGGGGAGAGACATGGTGAGTCGTGCAAACACGAGATAGTATAGATATCCAGAGACAGATGGTGAAAAAAAATGTTTTCATGAAATATTGGCATTGTGTGATAGTTTGTCTCCCTCTGCAAGTGCACTTTTACTTTTGAATTTTCATTTTTGTTTTGTTTATATGCTGTAACTATAGAATTGTACATTTTATTTTACTTGAACTGTATACTGTAATAAAGATTTTAATTGTAGATGTCATCATTTCTTACTAAATAACAACTGAGATTCTTAATTTCCTTGACCTCTGCTGTCTGCTGTTGTCAGAGGTTTGATTTGTTTATTGCTCACTGCTTACGTGAAGGTAACGATCAAAGGATGTTGACTTCCTGAGCTGTTAGGGGCCGTGAGCAGCAACTCTGATCACTCGTAGTCACAAGATTTTTTGCCATCTGTACACAGTTATCAAGTCATCTAAATGGTCGAATACTGTTAAACCAGAGTAAACTTGCAGTCATTTGTATGTATTTATTGTACAGTTCCTCAAAATAGCCATATGATAAGCATTATTTTCTCACTTCTTCTAGCCTGGATTCAGTCATGTGATGAACACAATCCAACTCAGTTGTTGCTTAGTAACTAATGTTATATAATCAACCTTAATACTACTGTACATCTCAAGTAACCTATGCTGTAAATAAGATTTGTCTATTGTCTATTGAGGGTGAGTGTTGCTCATTGATTGTAATGATTATGCAATTCCCAGTAAACTGCTTGTTTTTTCAGTTAACACCTCTCACCTGTCTTCTGGATGTTAATGTTTAAATCTGTGTCTTGTCTCTAAGCAACTGTAGGTTCCTGGTGAAGTGCTCCATTTGTTGCTTGAGGTGAGTTAAAGAGCATCCGATCTTGAATGTGGGTAAATCTCATGTTTTTTCCCTTCCTTCTCTTCTGCGTGCACAAATGTGAGCAGCAACTTATTACACGTCAGGTTTATAGCCCTGCTGGGTTAACAGACCCCTAAATTTAACAATTGAATCCATGTGCATGATTCATTCTCCTCATCGTCCATTCTTCAGTCGTTTCTCTCTCAGGCAGTCAGGGTGAGGTTAGGATATCAGAGGACTCGTATGATGAAGAGTAAATGCCCTCTGTGTCCAATTGTCTGGATTTATGTTCCTGGGTCGATGGAGTAACAGCTAGAGTGGTTTAATGTAGCTGAAGTGGATATATTGACTGATTTATTGATCCTAGACAGGCTGTCAGGATGACCTCATAACCAAATTGCACAATTTACTATGGTAGAAGTGATGTTTCACCACTAGATGGTGCTAAATATTGAACAGACAAATTTCCTGTATTTTAAGACAAAGGCTGCTGAGATCATCTCCTGAGGTTCAGTCAATTGTTGTATTTAGTCTTTGTTAAAAGCTAACAAATATTAGAGAAGAATATTTATTACCAAATTTGGTTTAGGATATTAATTCTATATTTTAAAACACTGAGTTATATCTGTGGGCAGAAAAATGTCAAGATCTAATTTTAGAAAAATTCCCTTTTTATAGAGGATTAATTAGAAACAGTCATTCATGTATCACTTCATCTGTTTATTATTTACATATAATGGGACATAGTGATGTGGGTGGTTGAACTGGAGACAGTGAAACATACAAACACACATCTTCCATCAACAAACTCACAGGTGGACAAGAGGGGAAGCAGTACATATTTCACTATTGCCTATAAAAAAAACAAAAAAAATACAAAAGTTGAACAGTAACATTTGAGACCACTTTTGTGACTGGATATGGTTAGATTAGAGTATGACAAGTAATTTCATAAACCTTTAACTCCAGCAAAGGGAAATTAATACAAGTGGATTTTTTGTTGAAGTTCATGAGGCTTGTCAGAGGAATTTAAAAACCAATTTACTTTATGCAATGCTAAGGGAATTTCTGGATCTTAAACGTGTAAATATTGCCCAGACCATATAGTGAGCAAGGACCATTTCTTCTGGAATGAATGTGTCAATTTCACAATATTCAACATACGTACAAGATACACTGTATGTACACAACATACGAAGCAAACTTCACAGTACTGCTTTATGTAAAATATACTGTCTGTGCCCAGGTCTTATTCCGTCTGAGTGCCCTTGTGTTTTAAGTGTTTTACGTGTGACCAACAAGCACCATGTAATATAATGAGTTTTTTAAATGCCATGAAAATGATTACAGAAGCCAGCGGAGCTAAAATAACCTACAGCGTTTATCATCATCAGCCGTGAGGACGTCTGGCACAGCACAGGTTGCCATAACACACTGTCAAAATGGCACTCATCCTAAGTACACTCCGTTCAATTATGAACTTGCCGCGCAGGGTCAATTGCTCTAAAGGGCTTTCTAGTTGTAGTTTACTTGTACTATGATCCGGATAGAAAAACGCAGTAGAGTAGCCATGGTGACTCAAATACCACAACATCTGCGAGGTCTTTCCTTTACATGAGTTTACAGGAATGGCCGCAAGGGCTGTTATAACTTCTAAGTGCATGTTAGATCATTATAGGTGGACTCTCTTTGTACATGATGCTTGTTAGTTACAGTAGTGCTATTAAATGAATGTCGAGGTTAATGAAGGGTGGAGAGGAGGAGGGCAGGAGAGAGCAGTGTCACACTGGTGGGTCTACATCAGTGTTTCCACACTCCACAGATATAAATGTGATGACTAACTACATGAAATAACTCACTTCTGCAGCCTCTGGCTTTGGGGAAAAAGGGAATATAATATAAAACTGACTGTAACTCAGACGGCATGTGAAATGTCAACATGTTGAAATGTACAGCCTTTACGCTGGGTGACTCCATTAGCAGTAGAACAAATAGAGAATATTGGAACATATAGACTGCTATGACAAAGCGATTAACTGGACTGTATACTGTATATCCATATGTAAACAATATTGTGTATTTCTATCTCTAAATCCCCCCTCCCCCTCCTGAAGTTCTGTAAGTGTTGGCTCTGTAGAGGCAGGAATATAATAGGGGGTCCTTTCCAGAGGGACAGGAACGAGGAGTAGGTCGGTTTAGGTGCCAGGGCAGCAAAAAAGTGGGCAGGTAGGGAAGAATGGTTGTCTGGTTTCTATTCCAGCGACTGGAGCATGAGGAGCTGCTTGAGAACCTTGGTCTGACTGGTCTCTCTGATCTCTCCTGCAAGGAACATCTCATCCACCACCGTGTACACCTTAAAATGCAGAGAGACGGAGGAGGATTAGAAGGCAGACAAAGGAAACGAGAGGATTATGGCAGTTAAGGACTAAAATAGAATACACATACCACAGACCACATGTGGCATTGTGTAAACTGAAACCAAAGTGACATTATCTTCTTCTCTACACATGAAAGGGCTGGGGTTTCTGGAAAATTGTCTTACACTGCACAATGACAAGTCATCATCTAACCTGTGGTCATCATTACTCAACTGCACTTCTGTGTCATCAAAACACAAAAATAACTGCTGGATGACTAAACACACTATGTAGCTAACATTAGCACATGTGATGAATGACTGGATGAATCATTCTACCTTGCCACACACCTGAGGGAAATGGGTGACTGAGCTAGTAGTTCATCAGTGGATGGGAAGGACTTGATTGTCTGAAAAAGCTGGTTTTTCATACTTGTTAACTTTGGTTGTAGCACTGCATCAAACTGCTTTGAGCTTCATTAAAGTCCAGCGTGTGGGTGGATGACGTTCAGACACCTTAGCTAATTAGCAAGAACAATGGTGGCGATTGGGGGTAGTGAGCTTGGAGCTGTTTGTTGCTTAGCATTTCTTTGTATGAAAAATATATAACATAATTTAAATGGATCTCGGCGAATGACTGCTCTGGTTGTAAATATTACATCGGTTGCCATGACACTGCAATCAAAGAAACATATTCTCATCTGCCTTTTGTCCTCTCCTGTGCCTTCCGTTTGATCAAGGCACTTGCAAAGTAATTTGAAAATCTCACAAGGCAAATATAATCTCTCCTTGTCCTTACCTTGTAGAAGTTGAACACAAGGTCCAGTTCGCACACATTGTGAAAATACTCGTTCAGCACCTTACAAGAAAGAGTGGAACAGTAAAAAATAAATCAGACCTCTAATTGAATTGGATAGCAGTCAGGAGATAATAAAGTCTACTTTGAGGAAACATAAAGATATATAATAACTGTGTGTCTTAATGTGATGCATTAGTGCAGAAATATACTGTAGTAGTAGCAGAAACCACTTAACAACCATGTAATAAGCTGATTTCCACTATAAGCACATCCATCTAAAATAAGCCAAATTAAAATTTATGTGGTTCACATCTCATCTGGTCTCCATGAGAGATCGTCTTGAAGCAGTGATATGGTGTCATTCACAGTGGCAGAATTACTGACCCCTTGTTAATAATTTGATTCAGTGGATGTTCAAATGAGCACCGTGAAGTCCTGCTGGGAGCTGATGTGCGGTTCAGCTCAGTTTATCTTAACATGAGCGATGGTGCAGTGTCTAAAGAAAAATGATACGCTAAAAAAACACCCACTGTATTGATTTTAAATTGGTTATTTCTCCTTCAGCATGTGGCCATATGCAACATCAAGCTAGGAGAGTACAACTGAAGACTACTGTTTGTTTCAGGAAACAAGTACATGCATTCCTTCATAGTCAAACATTACATCAAATGACCTTCACCCCTCAGGGCTCCGGATAGAAAATGGTTTAATGTTTGTCTTTGCACTATTCAAACAGTAGATAGTACTTCAAGATCACGGTTTAAGTTGGTGCTATTTGATTTATAAAACTGAATATGATTAGAAAAAGAAAAAACTTTTAAACAGCAATTAACAAACTAAGTAAGAGAACAAGACCCACATGAGCTGCCTAATGCCTCCACATAATCACCAACAATTAGAAAAAACATAGATTAGTTACGCTGCTGATTAAATCACTGATTAAACCAAATTAATTCACAAATAAAAACAGTTCTATTTCAAAAGACATATCCATGATTTAACAGTGACACTAGCTATTTCCTGGTTGTCCAAAGACAGAATAATTTGATTAATTACAGCCTGACAAAATGAATATTTCCAGCTCAGCTCCACAGGAGAAATCTGTTGTGTAATAGTGGAATTTCCATCACAGATTTCTGCTATTTGGAAAAACTCTGTTACAGATAAAAATGCCAATATGATGACATGTACATATATACAATGGTGACTGCCAATAACACTGCAGTCAGTAAGGACAAATTAGAATAGGAGCAACGATCAATTCAGACTGATGTAACCTGGCGTTCCACGAAAGTCGTGAATGAAGCACTCATTCTTCATCAAAACCATATCATCATAGGTCTCTGGTTCCCTTAGTGAACTGAGTCAAAACGCCGGAACAATCAACAAATATCATCTAACTTTTATTTATTTGCTTGTTAGAAATTAAAGTAGCTTGACTGATTCACTTCACAGAGCTCTATTTACTCTCCTTTAAAGGATATGTCACTGATACACTGATAGTTTTGGAAATCAGTGTTTGTGATGCAATATCTGCTAAATTAATAAGATTAAAATATCAGTAGATCTGCCATCAGGCAACATCTGAAATAATGAGTAGCAGAAAATACTGAAGTGCAGTTAGTTTGCTGTTTTTGCTGCATTTTCACTTTTTGCCCAACATGAGCACTGGCAGGAGGCATCTGTGCTAAAGCCGATCATACAGTATTACTGATACTGATAGATAGTAGGATTAGGAAACTGCTATGTTTTTATGTGACCAAAATGTTTGCATATTATACAAGCATTAGCTCCCAAATCTGAAATTATTAGATCACTGCATTTCTAGCATCATCTGTCCTCTTGAGCAGCCTGTTGTTAGCCAGTTGTGCAGTGTCTATGCAGTCAGACTCAGTTTATAATTGGTGATCAATTTGTTGTTTTATTATTGAGGACTTATTTCCAGCATTGCTCAACCTAGCGTTGTCTAACACTGACGAAAGATGATAATGGCACAGCCTGAACATAAGAATGTAAAAAGAATTTGATTCTATGGACAAGTGTGTGTTGGAATTTGTACTGAAATGGACTGCCATGCTAATCGGTTACACTGTGACTCATTTGTTGTCCTCGCAACAATCTGATAATCCGTGACAGTGATTTAAATACCATTGTGAAATCATGCTTGTGTCTCTTAATGTAAGGCGTATCACTAGTAAACTTGAGTATGGAATAAAAAAACAATTAATTTCTATTTAGGCTGTAGTCCATACTTCTTACAAGACCACAGGTTTGATAATAAGGAGCTGCGGGACAGAGTATTTTGAAGGAAAATCATCAGCACACATTCCTGAAAACATCAACAAACTAAATCATCATAGTTCACTTACTAAATCTATATACCACGTTTTGTGTGTGTCATTTACCTCTACAAAATTGTGGATTCCCTCGAGGTATGCCAAGTTGTTATCAGTCACGTCCACACAAATACAGAAGTACAGACCAGCATAACGCCGGTAAATGATCTTGAAGTTTCTGAACTGTGGGAACAAGACAGATAAAGCCTCTCAACAATTTTGTCTCTCATGTTATGACAGCAACAGCAGCTTTACTGGGGCTTAAGCTTTCCGGCTACAAGACGAAACACACCCAGTACACTATAATAACTGTGGAACAAAATGCATCATAAAAGTGATGAGCAGGAGTTTGTCCACTTTTAACAATGTATTTCTCTTGGGTGGTTATCAGGGCTTTTTTTAAATTGCTTCAGAAATTGTTTTAAATGGTTTAAGATTTGTTTAAGTGGCTATTGGAAAAAGTTTGTAATGTGGGACACATATGAGTCATCCAATTATTTTACTGTGAAGGAGCCACGACAGAGATTTTTAACAACGGTGTGGTTTCAGTCATTACACTGTGGTCCTTGATAGGATTTAGACAAAAATTCTGGTTCAGCTGAACAAAGTAACAAATTAGGGCATGTCACTGAACCACCCATTTTAAAAAAAGAACTATACAATCATACATGCACACACAAGATACCAACTGATCCCATACCTCCACGAAGTTAGTGTGTTTGGCATCCCTGACAGTTACCACAGCATGCACTTCCTCAATCAACTTCTGTTTTTCATCGTCATCAAACTGCATGTACCATTTGGCCAGTCGTGTCTTCCCTGCTCGGTTCTGAATGAGGATAAAGCGGATCTGTGCAATAGAAATGGAAAAAAATAAAAGGACAAAATGAGATTACAACAGGAACAATCTACTGATATATTTGCTCTCTGTGTCTACCTGATTTGACCATTGGTAGAATATAACACTTGGAGTATTTTCTTACATTTAACTGACATACAAGACCTATGAGTAACTTTTAAAATATGATGTGCATGTGTGTTATACACTAAGCTACACAACAGTATATGTGAGTGGAACAGAAACGATTAATTGGCAACTATTTTTCATAAGTCTGAGTAATTTTTCAAGCACAAATGTCAAACTCTTCACGGTGCCAGCTTCTCACAAGTGATGATTTGCTGCTTTTCCTTTAAATTATTTCAATTTGAATTTATTTCTAATCAGATCGTTTCACTTTGAGCTCTGTGTAATTGTGATTGTTGTGCATTTCTCGCTGTTTTCAAGATAAATCAAGAAAATAACCAGCCAAATTATCCATTATGAAAATAAGCATTAGTGGATTTTTCTACAATAAACAGTCTTACTTCTATTTATTTAAGTTTATTTTCCATTCATACGTAATTTCACTTAGGATTTTGAAAGCAGTATATTTGTGATGGAGTATTCTGAAGTCGTGGTATTGGTAATTTTACTTAACAAAACGACCTGAGTAGCTACTTCCTACACCACTCGATTTGACATATAGAGAATTCATACATTAGACACGACTATGTCCCGTTATTATGGTGAGGACAAGCTGTTTCCCATTGTAACATAGTTTACGTAAAGGGTTCTCAATATCCAGCAAACCAATTCATTAACATCTAAAGACCCTGTCATTAAGCAGTACACTTATTACACTGTAGATAAATACTAATTAGCGTTAGCTTTAGCTAACGTGAAAGCTAGCGTTAGCTGAACCGCACCCACTTTTGTATGACAATCTGACTATGCGTGACATTTCACAAAGTAAAAATGACTGACATGTGATCTATTACAGTTAAGTGGTGGTTAGTCTCTGTGGTAAAACGCCGTGACTTCAAATGTGTGGCCTATGCCTACGATGGTAAGATAGCTAGCTAACTAGCTTTAGCTAACGTTTCCTACTGACTGAATGAAGCAGTTAACTATCGCTAACACGCTACCATTATGGGAAGAAAATAGAGCAGTGTTCATCTGTGACATATTTACCATTTTCGTTTCCTAAACTCCGCAGTAGCACGTTGCTGTACAGTTATGCTACGATTTTAGATAAACACATCAGTAATTTTTCGACCGCTCGTCCGCTATCTCCTCAGAGCTACCAGGAAAAGTAGAACGACGCTTAGCTGCGCTGCATGATGGGGGATGTAGTGTTTGTTGCCACACTTACAACACATTTTAGGCGGTATGGCACTACAAGAACCAGCGCTGTCTCTTGTTGAGTCGTGCTTTGGATCACATGAGAAGCAAAAGGGACGTTACAGATGTTTTCTGTAGCAGAAACATTTTGGATGTACTGAATACGAGTTTAAATAAACTATGAAGAAAGATAACGATGGCAAACGTAAAAACATAATGTACCACCTCACAGCAGCGAGTCTGAGTAAAGGCATACGTTTTTAATGAAGCTAAAAGTTTTATTTGAATATACTAAAAGATTTTCCAGCTCAAGATTTCTTACAAAAAAGGGAATGCTATATTTATATTCATGATATCAAAAGTAAACAAAAGTTTTTTTTATTTTTATTGAAAATAATGTTTCCTTTAAAAGTAAGTTTTATTGTGTGTGAGGTTACATGTACCACATTTGTGACACACCTCTGAATTATTTTCATACACACTACAAAATGAAAAAGCAGCAATATATATTTCCACCCTCTTGAGGTTACATTATTTGTGGTTGTTTTCTGCAGAGTCAGGGCTCAGGGTTTGTTTACTGGTCTGGTTGGGCAGCCAAGTCACCACAGAACATTGCCCAGACAGCTTGGACAGCTCGCCTCTCTGAGCGTTCAGGGCATTTAGGGAGTCAGAGGGAGATGGGGGGGGGGGGGGGACTGTGATTGTCAGGGATTGCACAACTGTGAGTGGAGGAATGTGCTTGCCCTTGGGACCCAGAAATATTTCAGCTGCAAATACAGAGAGGGTTGAGGTGGGACAGGGAAAAGAAATAAAATGAAAGGGAAACCAGCCAGTGAGTAAACGATAAGTGTGGAGTTTTTCTTCTATATTATGCCTGCAGCTGTGTTTTCATACTGGTGTGTCCAGTCCAGTGGTAATTATTATATGAGAATGTGTGTCATACATAAATGAACAAGCTTTATGATAAGGCCTGTCCCATGGTGAAAAAAAAAAAAAACTGAAGTAGGAGAAAGGGATGTAAAACAGAGGCAGATTATCCAACAGAAACTTTGACCCCTGCTAATCTTGCTCTGTGTGATTGGGGTCATGCAAATATTGCTGAGAACACAGTGACTAATGTGATCGGACAGAAGCTTGTGGACTTACTCAAACGGAGGGCAGCGCACCTTGAACCCTGCCTGGCTGTGTATTTAATGGTGGGTCTCATTTCAAACTGTCAAAGCACACATAGTGCACTTTATACATCTTAATTCTATAATCTATGCTATTCAACAGCCCAGGAGGTTGAATAGTGTAACAGCTTTTACTTTGACTGGAACTTTAAAGAGAAGCTTCTGACATGATGTCTGTACTGTTTCTAGGGCACAGTGTTTCAGTTTTAAATTCCCCATAAAGTGTCAAATTCCATTTCAAAATCAATAAATTGAGTTTTACAGCCCTGTGAAGTATTTGTTTTCATGTCACACTGAGTTTAGATTACCAGATTGGAATTGTATGTTCTAGGAAGTTCATGGACAGACTAACAAGGAGAGAAAGGAGAATTCCAGGAGAAAGCCCCAGTGCAAGACACTAAACATCTGTTTGAGCTGTTAGTACGGGCAGTTGTCTTGTACAACACTAAAGAAAATTCTCCAACTATGTGGAAGTAATTGTATTGCCTTTCTGAAAAAAAAAAACAGATCAGAAAAAAAGAAAAGTCTGAAATTTGCCATAGGAGCTTAAATTTTTCATCAGTGAGTAGCTGAAATCATCAAAGAACAGACAACTTCACAGCCACTTTTTTACCGAGTGGATGACTCAGTGCACAACACACACACTGTATAATTAGGACTAACCTTTGAGATGATTGATTTTCTCAGTAAAGGTATTAAATATTTCCCCTCTGTGCTGCTCAATAAGGTTTTGGGTAGGAGTCCTCGGGCGAACGCGCAACAAATCTATTCCACGTGGTGCAGCCATGAAATGTAAAAATCTGTTTCTCAATGAATTACGTTTGAGTTTGCACAGGGAAATGGAGATCACTTGTGAGAGGAAGTGGTGTGTAAGACATGGGGCCAAGAGGGCAACTGGACCAAAATAAAGTTAATTAATTATAATCAAGATGACATGAACGCATTCCTTTTCTTTTCTGTAGCCCAGAAACAGTGTTGCAACAGAGCAGACCAGAATAGTTTGACATCAGTGATGTAGTAGCACATAAAAAGCAAGTAAACTGAGATCTGCAGTTGATCATCATGAGGCAAACAACCACCAATAAAAACAACTTAACAAGCTCTTTGAGGAGGGTAAACTGAAAACCCATCTCAAACATTATTACTTGTCCTGGAAAAATATATTAGAATTTTATATGTTGTAACATTTATGTTGTGTATTTTTGTGTATTTGATTTATTTGAATGAAAGTGGCCATATGAATGACAAAACCATCAAACGTTGTTTAAATACAGTATGAAATCATCAGTAATTCCTAAAAAATATTCCATTACAAGTAAAAGTCCTCTGTTCTTTTTACTCAAGTAGAAGAACAGATGCAACAGTGGCAAGATGTACTTTGTTCTCATTACAGAATATGGCCCTTGTCAGATTACTATATAATTGGATTATTATCATTAATGATGCCAATATTATTTTACATGTTGTAGCTGGTTGAGGCGGCTCAACTACTTCATATGCTATTGGGAACTTTAATCTATAGTTGTGCATCATAGTTTGAGATCCATGAAGTGGACAAGATCCAAGACTGAGACAAAATCTATTATAAGATGGATAAAGTGGAAAATATACAGCATGTGTGTTAAAAATGAAAATGGCAGCTGGTTTGCCACCCACACCTTTACCTCCTCCTTACTTCTCCCCCCTGCTTTTTTGTTGTTGAATGCTTCACTATACATGGATAAGTCCATAACTTTGCAGTGACTGTGATGTAGATGTAATGGTGCCAGGCCATTATGTTGTTTATGTTGCATATTTTAACACATAAAGAGGAATATCTGATAAAACACTGTACCATACCACGTACCATATGCTTAGAACGTAAATGTACATAAAAATCTGTCACAATTAAAATATGCAAGATAAAAAGATAAATAAATGAGATATAGTGAAAATGTAAATATAAATAGCCAAACAGAAAATGAGAATAGTGAAGTATAAGTACTATAAAACTGTAGCTGAAGCACAGTTTACTCAAGTTTGAGCACATTTTACCTATCTTTAAAATATACTGTGTGACTTCCATTCATTATCACAGATTTTATGTTATTTTTTAATTAGTCCTGTCATAATCATAAACCTACAAGTCTGTATGATTGTATGTGTTTATACATAAAACTTTTTTTTCTCAGCTGGTTGATGCATTTGAACAAAGTGTGTTCTCTTAGGCTGTTTAGAATATGTAAAATAATATTTTAAAAAATCTAGTAGTCACCATTTAAGCTACATCTTAACGTGGAGTAATGAACAGTGGTATCACGAACAGCGTGCGTTTGTTGTAATTGTGTCCATGAACCGCTGGGCGAGACTCTCCCTCTCTCTCTCTCTCTGTTCTCTGTGAATAGGAGGGGAGATGCTGGATTCGGGGAAGGTCCGCCATTATTGGGAAGCTGAAAAAAAAAAAGACTTATACACACCGTCACACATTTAGCCTGTAAGGGGCTTAACATTAGAAAGGAAAACACAACGGTTTCCGACGAGCTGTTGTTCACTAAAAAAAACCCCCACCAGCGCTTTGGTGAATGAAGGCGGGACACTGCGAACGCGTTTCCATACGGACTCTTTTATTTTTGACACAACAAAGGAAATAATAATTGGTCAAAACAACGTGGTGGTGAACCAAGAAGGAAAAACACACCGAAACAGCGCTTTCCAACGCCTCCCCCTCTTCTCTCCTCGTTTCCAGCCGTGGTGAAAAGACTGGAGTTTGAACGGCATTTTTTTTCTGTTCTTGACGAAAATTTAGTTGTTTTTTCCCCCTCTCTCCTCAGACAGGAGAGAGAGGGAGAGAGATATGCATCTGAAAACTTCAGACTGATGAAAACGAACACTTAACGTGAGGGAGCAATGGACACGCAGTCTGTTTACTAGGGTAAAAAAAAAAGCGGAAAATAATCGATGTGAGTGCTTGTAGGGAGTGTTTTTGTCTGCTTTTTAAAAAAAAGTCTTTCACCGGTTGTGAGTCGCAGAGGAGCAGAAAGAAAGGAGTGGACGAGAGCTGGAGAGGGAGGAATGCTATGGTATGTATGATATACTCTAACCTTTACATCCAGATGATACACGTGAACGGACAATTCTGTGAGCTAAACAGTGTTGGAAAGATGTTTTAAGGCGTTTTACTTCTCCCCTTCATTGCAGCTTGGGTTGATAAGAACTGCTGCGAATAACAAGAAACTGGGAGTCAACCCCAGTCTCTCCCCCCTTGAGGGCTGGTGTGATTTGAAGCCCTTTAATAGTAATAATAATGATTATTTTAATAATGGTGCATGGGTGGATAAAAAAAATAAATAAAGCTGTTCCAATGTAGGTTAGAGTTAAGGCTGTGCTTGTTTAAATGGGAAGTTTACAGAGGAGAAAAAAGGGGGGGTCATAAAAATGGATCTTGTCCAAACATTAAAATTGTTTGTACAACAACACCTGGAATTCATTGGTCTTGTCGGGTCTAGAAAGACTCCCCAGTATGCCTTGAATACAAGGGGCAATAAGGACTTTGAATTGGCGGAGGGGGAAATAGGATGTTTGTGTTGGACTATATGTTGGACTGTCAAGCAACTGTTTGATGCTGTGTGCATGTTTTTGCTTGATGTGCCTCATCCCCAGGTTAAATTTAACAGTTGAACAGATTACAAATTAGATTTTGCTGAAGTTTTAAATCTTTTCTTGTAACTGCCAGGTCTTTTATTTGGCATGTTCAGTGTTTTAGTAGCCACAACTCTTGGCCCTCATCAGAATAAGGTCATAATATAATGTAAAATATAAACTCTTGAACATGATGAGTTTTTTCACGAGTAATTATTTTCTCTCATAAATGCATCAAAGCTGCATGTACAGGGCTTCCTGGTGACACAGTTACCTAATGTGCATACGCCCTGTAACTCTGCTCTGTTCCCTACTGATTTAACGGAACCTGTCATACAAATGACTCCAATCTTTGTGTTTCTTCACAAATTAAATATCTCAGGTGGGGGATTTCTACCTTGACTATCTGAATGCTGCATGTCTACCCCCTTTGATGCTGAAGGATAAGGTACAGATCATAGACTGATTAGGGCAACCTGATGGTAGCTATTAAGCAAACTAGTCATTTGTTTTTGTGCCAGAAACTAGTCACCAGTGTGTCACATCTTAATCTGACTTCCACTGCAAAGTGGTCATTGCCTTGTCAGCCACTCCCTATTTTGTCAGAGTCCTTCCACTAGACTTCAGTACTTTTATTTCGGGAGTGACCTTTCCACCTGCCTCTGGAATATTGATTCAAGATCGAGTGTGAAAGATTTCAGAGGGTGAGATAAGTGGGTGAATGTCTGTGTCGGGTTTGTGATATGGCCCCAACACAGAGGTGCGTAGCAAAGAGGGCTTTGGTCTGTACTGCTGTGTCACTGCCAGAAAGAATGGAGATTTTCAAAACAGGAACTTTGTCATTTGATAACAGATATATGCTGGCGTGTATTCCTTTTCAAACAAATTGACTCATAACCCCATCCCCGTATTTGCTGGCAATGCTCTGACCGAGTGCTTTTTGATGAGTTTCTCTGCCTTTGATCTTAATCAACCTTATTGGGAGGACCATGCCAAGGAGGAAGTAAACACACACACACATAACCCACACTTTCCTTGGTAAGACAGTCTCTTTGCTCTCAGGTAAATGCATTAGCAGCTGTCAGCACTTCTGTTCTCTGCTTGATTGGGCCCTTTGCAGTGCAGTCACACCTCTCCAGGAAGCCTCTTCTTCCCCTAATAGCCATGCCATTTGCCCAGGCAGCAGGCTAGCTACCAGCATACCCACTCACCCCTGTCTGTCTGTCTGCCTGCCTCTGGGCTGCAGATCGTGTTGTGAGTCCCTGGGCTTGAACATGTTCCTGGGATTAGTGGAGGGCAGGCTTTGCTCATCAGGATGTAGGTCAGAGATGCGGACACATCCTTTGATGAGGACACTGGAAGTGAGATTCTGTTCCATAAACACAGGGTTTTACATGCTTTGTAACAGAAACAGTGGAGGGATATGTACTCCCCATGTCATATCTGATTCTGAGTTCCCACTTGGCTTCTCAAAACTGGACCAGTAATCAAATGAGAAAGGTAATTGGAAAGTACTTGAGCTTTTTTACTCTGAAACATGTCCTAAATCAGTGAGCCCAGCTGTGAGCAGGTTATTTTATAAGGAACCATGTGTTTCTGGCTTGTAATACCACTCAATTTGAAAACCTTCCCCATACCATATTATTTCCATGTCAAACCAGGCTTTTATTTCTGAAAACCAATGTGCCACTGAATGAAACGGTGGCCTTTCACCTGCTCATTTGCAGATTTCACAGCTAGCATACCTGTCAACGCAGGGTGACTCCATACGCCAAGGATGGAAAATTTCCCAGCTCATCTGAAATTGTGCAGTTCGCTAAATCTCTTCTCTCTCTCTCTCTCTCTCTCTCTCTCTCTCTCTCTCTCTCTCACTCTCTCTTGTATTACAGGAGAGGTTTGCTTGTGAGTCAGTGTAAGCCTGTGTTTGATGGAGAAAGGAGCTAATTATAGCGGGCAGCTTTGGAGTTTGGTGGACCAGATTACAGTCACTCTCCTCTCAATGGCTGCCTTGTTCTAGTGGCCGATTATTAGGCAGAGAGAAGTGCATTCTGGGATGATTGTATCTGAATTTCCATTAGAAAGTGTGCCTGCCTCAGTTGAACTGAGGTTCTCTTCTCTCCCCACTGTTTCAGCTCCCTCGCTCATTACAGATTTGCAGATGGGGACAGCTTGATATAAAGGCCTCTGTAGTGTGCCCCTATTCTGGTTTAGAGCCAG
This sequence comes from Lates japonicus, assembly GCA_033238685.1. NCBI lineage: Eukaryota > Metazoa > Chordata > Actinopteri > Centropomidae > Lates > Lates japonicus. The sequence continues at coordinate 109,254 of BRZM01000250.1, read as the reverse complement.
TTTAACTCTGTCTCCTGAATGACCGAATTATGTATGAGGAAGCTGACCCCAAATCAGCAATGCTGGCTGTTCATAGTGTATGTTTGAGGGAGCAGAATGATAAAAAGAATCAGCAGTGTTCCTGTGCATAAGCCTTTTATAACAAATGGGTCACCAATGAAATCAATCAGTAACAAAGATTGCATTTGCTCTATATCCCAATCTCACCCTATTATGGTATTGCTTTTCCAATACAAATGTATTATTAATGTATAATGCTAGTGGAAAGTAATGGCTTTAGATATGATTAATGGTTTGAATGGTGGCTGTAGGGTACCATTCAGATAGTTTAAACTAGCTTTCATATTTCTTAAAAAAAAAGATAGAGACACTGTTTGGAAGTACGGTGACCATGGAGATAAAGGACCAGGATGTAAGCCACAGAGGAATGGTGACCTCTGGATGTGAGCGGCCCTGCTTTGCTATCCCAGATACAATTACACAACAGAGGGACAGGGGTAATGGGCTATGGTAATTTGGAAGGGCTGTAGAGAGGGAACACGAGGGGAGAACTGGGAGAAACTGGAACTAGGAACAGTGAGAGAGTGACACAACAAAGTAGGTAGTCAGCTGGAGAATAAGAAGAAGAAGAAGAAAAAAAAACTACAAGAAAGAATGAGAGAGTAATGTAAAACGCGAGCAAACTGCTGCCAGTTTCTGCTTCAGGCTGTGTTCCTGGTATGTGCCCTTTCAGCTTTGTGCTCAGGGATCAACCAATCAATGACAGCCATAAGTAACCCTGCTGCTTGGCTATTGGCCACAGCTGAATTCCATGACTCAGCATGTCCGCAGATAAGATGTTATGATTGAGTCGCTGCCAATGAAATGAGGCCACTGCCCGGAGTTCAATAGGTTGGATTTCTGCTGCTGTAATCGCACAAAGTTTGTACCACCTACATGCAGTGGCAACACGGTTCTTAACCCTAAACTTCTCCCAAGTTTTGTGGGTTGTGTGTAGCCTGAAAAGAGAGGCTTGTCATGCATCAATACATACAGCACTCCATTACAATTATCATGTAAGGGGTATAATGGCTTCTGATAGTTTTCGAGTGAGTCAGTGTTTACGCTGACTGTACTTGGGATTTTGAAAGGCTGTAGACACTGGAAACCTCTCACCCTCTGAGACAAAGAGACTGCCCTGAAATCCACCTACACGAGTATTAAAGGATAACTTTGAGCATGTTGTGTCACATAGACACACTTGCGCATTTCCCACACTAACCTGGCACTTAGTTTTCTTTTTTATTTTTGTCTCAACCTGTCATGGTGACCTACCCTCGTCTCATTCTCAAGTCTCTGGGTCTCATTGCCTAAATTGGGCTGGAGTCAGGAGGAGAAGTCCCGGTGTGTCATTGTTTGAATTTCTCTCTGGAGATTCTCCCTCGCGGCGCCCCTGGGTTTCCTGCAGGAAGTCCACCTACGATGCCTGGTTGTGTGTGTGGGGGAAAATGGGAGGCCAGGAGAAATGAATAGGATGAGGAGGAGAGGAGAGCTGAGGGTCAGAGGTGAGGGAAAGAGTCTGTGGAGGGCAACAATGGAGTCTGTTGTAGTCAACTTATAATCACAATAATAGCCAAATCAGAAAAAAGCCCCATGTAACCACCTTGGACAGAATAAACTAGCCATTACTTCCATTAGAAACATTTCCTTTCGCAGATGATAGTTATATTATTTCATTATCAAATGTCCGTCTGCATATGATAATATGAAATACATTCCCTGTTATTTTTTATGTCTATTGCAGAGAACAGCACACAAACTATGAGAGTTCAGTGCTTGTGACTGAGATGCAGAACGACTTATTGAGATTAGTTTCAGTGCAGGCTTGGACTCCACAGCCCTTGTAGTCCAAGGCTGGAGCAGATCTTGGCAGTGTTGAGCGGCAGGAGGGCATCTCAGCCTGCCCAAGCATACAAATAAAAGCATATTAAAACCAGTTGTTTAAGCCCTTTTCAGTGACGGCTCCTGATTAACACTGAGATGGTGCACATTTGGTTTAGTGTTTCCGTTGGTCCTTCGACACCAGGCATACCTGCTTGGAAGTCTAGTATTTTTCTAATAATCAGAATATTAACCAAAGTAACCACTTGATCTGAATGAACTAGCCAATCCCATTGGAAACACTTCCTTTCTGCAGATGACAGTTTGTCATGTAACTACTGTCTCCAATTACCATCTGTTCTCAGAAATCTTAACTACACATGTTTGGGGTTATGAATCATGGCCGGTGCAATGGGTGGCACACCTTCCATTTAATAGCTGCAGGAGAAGTTGTGCGTATTCTGATACGCAAACTCGTTGGTCCAGTAGGAAGCTCAGCAGTCAAGCAATAAGGGTGCTAATCCAATTCATATCCATCCTTTCCCATCCTTTTCAACAGTAGAGAGACTATGCTGGATTTAGCATGTTGTGTATAATAGAACATTTCTCTCTGATTACCTGCTGTGGGATATGTCAATAGGTCAGTGCTGGAGTTACACTTCCTTGGGCACCATCAGTTGGATTAATTTCACTGGGAGAGGAAAAACTGTAACAGCAGCTTGTGTGCATCTGAGAGACTCTGAGGTCTGGGTGTTATCTATGCAGACTGGCTGTACATGTATAAGCTGCTCCTGTCAGGTATAATATTACAACTTAAAAGAGAAAAAAAAAGCGTAGCATCCTCACCTCTGCTCCTCTCCTCTCAGTCCTGTAAACATTGTAATTGAAAGCAATAGACTGTGTGACTAACTACAGCTATTTGCTTTTTCATTTCATTTTTACACATTAGCCATAATAAGATTACTTGTCTAGTGAATTGTGGTGCATGGGTGATATTAGTATTTTGGCAGCCTACAAACAGCAAACTGTGCGCAGAAGCAGGAGGTGAGGTTGCGGCAATACTTAAGTATAGTCTCCGGCACTCTACTGTAAGTCGTCACTGTCTCTTTGGGTTTGGGTTTGCGCCTTGTCAAAATATAACTGCTTTAGGAATGAGTATGTGAATGCTCGTGGTTAATGCAAATTGACACCGCTGAAACACGATGCGCAGTTTGTGAGTTATCCCGGCGTGTTGTCTATTTATCTTGATGTCTCTAACATGCTGCTTCTGCCCAGTGTTCTGACAACTTTATTGGAAGTGTCTTCGTACACCTGCAGCACTCAGATG
>BRZM01000250.1:25644-106057 GCA_033238685.1 Lates japonicus | reverse complement strand
ACCTGTCAGGTATAATATTACAACTTAAAAGAGAAAAAAAAAGCGTAGCATCCTCACCTCTGCTCCTCTCCTCTCAGTCCTGTAAACATTGTAATTGAAAGCAATAGACTGTGTGACTAACTACAGCTATTTGCTTTTTCATTTCATTTTTACACATTAGCCATAATAAGATTACTTGTCTAGTGAATTGTGGTGCATGGGTGATATTAGTATTTTGGCAGCCTACAAACAGCAAACTGTGCGCAGAAGCAGGAGGTGAGGTTGCGGCAATACTTAAGTATAGTCTCCGGCACTCTACTGTAAGTCGTCACTGTCTCTTTGGGTTTGGGTTTGCGCCTTGTCAAAATATAACTGCTTTAGGAATGAGTATGTGAATGCTCGTGGTTAATGCAAATTGACACCGCTGAAACACGATGCGCAGTTTGTGAGTTATCCCGGCGTGTTGTCTATTTATCTTGATGTCTCTAACATGCTGCTTCTGCCCAGTGTTCTGACAACTTTATTGGAAGTGTCTTCGTACACCTGCAGCACTCAGATGGAGAAGGGAGAGGTGGAGAGTGGGAGGCAGTGAGGTGTTCTACTTCCAACGTATTCTAATTAACGTTGGCAGGTTTAATCACAGACTGATAAGCATCAGAGCAGAAAGAGAGGGGCACAAGTAGAGAGGAGAGGGAAGGGCAGAGGCCCACATACCCAGACAACCAGAGGCCTTTTGAAAGAACCTCACTTTTCTCACTTTCCTCAAACTCCTCCTAAGCTCTATCGATCGCTCTTACTCCCCCACTGCTTCTTTGTCTCTTTCATCTCTTTTTTTAACATCATCGCCAAAATATTTCTGTTTCCGTTTGTTTCTGTTCCCAAGGCTCTCTCCATCCCCCAAATTTTTCTGTCCTTGGAGCACAGTGTAATGTTACTGTCCGCTGTGGTAAAGGACACAGGAAGGGCACCACCTTGTCAGTAGATGTTTGTCTCGGATGCCACTTCAGGGGGATCTGGCCACCAGTGTGGTGGCCTTTGGCATCTCCCCAGTGAACATGTGCTGACACTGTCTCTCTCCCACACATACAGGAACACACGAAACCCTTGTATTTAGACAAGGGACTTTTTTTTTAAAACAATGTTGTGATTAGGTATTCTTGACTTGGAGCTTGCCCCAGGCATTTTAACATTTGCAAATCATTACCTGTCTGTTATTGTTTAGCATTCATGTTTGGTGCAACTCAACTTTGAAAGTTTGGAAATGGCTAACTGTTTTCAAAGGGGCACTAGAGCCTGGAAATGTATGTACACTACACACACACACACACACACACAATGTGACCAACAGTGGTAGACCCCTCCTCACCCTCATAACATAACTGTTAGAGTGGTTCTGGCCGTTAGGCATCTGTGTGACAGTGGACATCATATCCTCTTTAAGGTGAGAAGATAAGGTGGCTGTTCATAGCCATTTGTTATCACAGGCAGTGAGCCCCTGACACCTCCACATCCCTTATCTGGCCCAGTCCCAGTTTCTGGCCCAAGTGAGGGCTCATGCGAGCCCAGGGCTGATGAGTAAGCACGGCTCAGCCTGCAGATGGCTGGGCCTGCCGTTATCGATCGTAGAGCCACTGCCTGTCATCCAGCCACCACTTAGCTAATGATGTCCATACTATTGTCTCACGGCTGGGAAAACGGCCATAAAACAGAGAGCGGCGACTAACGGCGTCAGAGGGAAAGATGGATTTTACCGATATAGGAGGCACACCCAAAGCAGTCTGAGCCAAGTGGTGCTGTGTTATGCTATCTTAGGATGGCAACACTGTCATTCTTATTGCTGCCTGCACTCTCTCTGCCTCTGCCCCCTCCCTTTTCTTTTTGTTGTTGGCTGTCTTTATTGTAGTGCTGGTTGGTCCATCTGCATAGAGGAAAGACAGACCACGATTTCCGACAGTCTGCCAGTCCCTGCGTTGGCCTGGTTTTGACCTTGTTACTCTGATTGTTACTGTTGGGCAAACAGCACATTTGTTTGTGCTAAATAAATACTCTTAGTGATGAATCACCTTAAATGCTTGAATCTAGAGGCAATTAGAAAATGCTGTCATGAATGCTGTAAAGATATATGTCCACTGCCGTTTTAGAGGATTGTAAATGGATTTTGCTCTGAGTTGGGTTTTCATGGGGGTGACATGGGTCATTTCTCTTCTCAGTGCCATAATTTCCCAGGATGCAGTGGGGGCCCCAAGGTCCATAGCTCTTATGTCAGAGTTCATTTCCTGTTGTAGTGCTGCAGCAGCTCCTGAGGATCCACCATTTTGTAACATTCCTGATGAGGACTGGAGAAATGTGTCTCAGCTCACTCTTTTCACTCATGTTTTACTTCAAAAATATATTTCAGAGTTTATACTGATCTAGGATCAGCTGCCTCAACCAGTGTTGTACAGACTGAGGAAAGTCACAGAGAATTTCTCACAAATGAGCTAAAGATTTGAAAATTGATCATGTTTTACAGCCAGTTTTACAGTGAATACACTGTAAGTGTTGCTGAGGTCGCACTATTCCTAATATAGTAGACATGTGAAATCGTGCATAGAGTATAAGATTAGCCTATCACAGTTTCTGTTCATGAGTCACAAAAGTGAGACTGTTTAAATGTTTTCAAATGAAGACAGTCCTATAATAGTTTTTGCTGATGTTTCTGATTCTAATAATACTCCTACAGTAATACATCACTGGTTGTAAATGGCCACAAATTGCAAACCTGAGTCTGCTCAAGTCCTGCCTTTTCCCTTGTTGCCATGCAGACTTCCATGTATGTCATAAGTCATGGAGATAAAAGTAAAGGAAACATGGATGAAGAATGTAAACATTTCTAAGAATTGTTTTTGGGTCCGAGGGTTGTTCAGAGAGAGGACAGCCTTCACCACACCACGGCTCATATTAGTCACAGTTGTCAGAGAGAAGAGAATGCAGACCTCTCTGCCCAATGAGGGAAAAGGTCGTTGAGAATGCAGTTTGTCAGGTCAGGACGAGCCGGGCCTGTTGTAGCTTAAATTCATGTGACTGCTAGAAAGAATATTAGATGAAGCAAGGTGAACCTCAACTGGGGAAATTATTTTTGGCAGACCATTTGTGTATTTACTTATTGTCATCATTGTAGATGACTTATTGGATGTTAATTTGTTACTTCAGTCACAGTGTCAGTGCAGTCTTACTTTATCTCCAGTGTAATAATGAGTTAGGATCAATTGGGTGGGTGAGGAGCACAGTGTCTGTATACAAAGAGTTGAGGCAGCATTTCTCTCTTTACATTTGGATTAGCATTTGGATTTTGGTATTTGTACAGGTAGAGGTGAACTTTGAAAATTAAATGTGAAATATCTAATGTACCATTTCAAGTAATGAGAAAATGATTCATATCCATTAAAAGGGTGCTCCCGCTATTTAATTCATTTCCATTAAGTTAGGGTACTCGCAAGAGACAGATTTACAAATGAATCCCCCAAAAGCTCCAAAAACACTGGATTCTACATTTCCCATATTGCTAGTCAGTAGTGTCCAAGCTCACTTGAGTAATTTTGTCAGACTTGAGGACAAAATTCCCCAAAATACTGTTTTCAATTTTCTGTTTTTCTCTCTGTTTTACGTCACAGTAAACTGAATATCTTTAGGTTTTGGACTATTGGTCAAACAAAACTAGACATTTGAAGATGTTGGTTCGGTCTCCCAGAAACCGATGGACATTTTTCTGATGGGACAGTTTATACACCAAACGACTGATTGAGGAAGTTAATCAGCAGATTGAACAATAATGAAAATAATTGTGAGTTGCAGTTCTAATTGCAGTGAGAAATGGCCCCGTGTACTACTCTGAAGCCTCTGGTACTGCTGCACATGAGAGAACCTGTCAGCGTTATGTTTTCAGTCATGCAGTTACTCCAAAAGGCCAAGGTAGTTCATCACTAATGACTCTAAATGACTGATGGGATATTCATCCCACTGTGATTGTGGTAAATACTGTTTAAGAATTTCTTTTGTTCTCAGTTGTTGATCATCTGATCAATGGGAAGACACTAAGTACTTTTTAAGTAACACTTAAAAAGCCTGGATTGGTCCTCACACATCAACCATTTTGGAGCAAGTAAACTTGGGGTAATGGCATTGCTAGCTTCCTAGTCTACAGTCAAGCCAACAAATGTTTTGGTCCGGAGCTTTTACTGTGTTCCCAGTTTAACTACCTCTTCCAAGAATACCAATATGACACTTTAAAACACTGCCACTGCTTCTAATAAGCGCGAAAATCGAAAATTTGTAATTAAATTAGTAATTAAAGTTGCTTGAGGAGAATTAGTTGTTTGAGCTGATAAGAAGAAATCCATTCTCATTCTCTGTTGAAGTATTGTGTGAGTACTAATGACACTTCTTTGTAACTATTGAAAAAAAAAAAAGAAGACTCAGAGAAAAACAGCATCTACCAGGTTATGTTGTACATACCACTAAATTGTGTGCTGTACAGTTTTGTGGATACAGTGTGTGTAATTGATGACATGAATTTTTATAGCATGAAACTGGAATTGTTTTTTCTTTTAACCACCAATCCAGCTCTGTCTTCATTGCATAGTTTCAGCATGACTTTAGGCTACATTTCCTCAAATGCATATTCATTGTTATCAGGCCCCATTCATCACATCGGTTCTTATTCCTTATGTTGCAACACGTACATGGTGATGGAGTAGTGAAACCATCCTCTTTATGACAGAAGGCAACAGTGTTTCAGACAAATGTGATAATTTAATGAAATATAGACTGTAACAAATTGTAGCTTTTAAGACAATGATTTTAAACAAAGCCAGGCATGATTCTGGCCATGTCTGGGACATGTGATTGAAACTTTGTTTTCCATTGTCTTTGTAATCATGGGAATGAATGTTCAGAATCGCTACGATAGCAGTAATTGCCAATTACCTTGCCTTTATGAGTTTCCCGTCAAATGCCTGCCAGAAATGACACAAAAACTGTCATTATAGGGATGTTGATGCTTCCATTATTTCTGCCACCTGCTGGGTATATATTGTGAAAATGTGTAAGCGTGTGTCAGAGAGATCAAGAGTCAGAAGGTAGTAGGAAGGAGTAGCGAGACATAATAAACAAGAAATAAAAAAAAGGGAGAAAAGAATCGGAAGAGAAAAAAGAGTATATAATGCCGTCAGCTTAGGTGTTGACCTAAACATGTCAGTTCATTTGAGTCATGTTCTTTTGATTGCAGGGCCACGTCTTGTTTGTGTGCTATTTGTCTGAACGAACCAAACAAGTGCCTGAGACTAGTTTAACCTGTCCTTGAACCACAGTTCAAAGTATTATGCATGAGCTCACTGTCAGACGTTTGGCAAGGTCTGTTTCAACACATTCATATACTACAGAGCCTCTCATCCACAATATTTCAGTTTTTGCTTCACAACTATGTAAATGTACCCTCTGTCTGTCCCTAGTCTCTCAGTATTTGGCCATAGTGGATCAGATTCTAGGAAATTGTGCAACTCTGAGAGTATTCACGTGCAGCTTTTAGACCACAGAGCACAGCTTACATCTCGGGCCTTGCCTTTTCCTTTTTCTTCCTTTTCCCTCCGCCTGCTCCTTCCAGAGGTCATAGTTGACAGGAGACATGGGTGGGTGATGTCAGCTCTCTCCTTAGGGGATTCCGGGGGGTCCTCAGGGATCCTATGAGGTTGGGCAGCAGCTCCAAAAGGGGAGGACGGGAAACAGTGATGGCAGAGAGAGGGAAGGAACAGTTCGCTGTTGTTCCGCTTTGTTTGTTTTTTCACATGTCAGTGCTAAAGAGGGAGACACAGGATGTCGGTGGTTAGGGTGCCATCGCCAAGAAGAGCTCATTCATGAGTGTGTGTGTGTATATCTATAGCAGCTGGAAGCATATTATATCCCACAAGGTCAACAGATTTGAATTTAAGTTTTGATTCAGGAGTATTTTCTATTTGTCTTCTGCAGAATTAGCTTGTTTTTGCCACATACAGCAGTTGTGAAGAATTCAGTAAGTTGAGAGATTTGCGTTTTATGCTGTGGCCGTTTGCCACTTTCCAAGCAAAGGTTGTTTAAGCGCACGCTGGGTCGTTGACTCGTTCAGAGGGTCTATAGTGTTCAACATCATGTGCTGAACACTTGTGCGACGGTTGTGAAAGCTCCGTGAGCGCGTGGGGCGGTGCTCCGGGGGCTCCCTCATGATGTACCATGGTAAACAGTTCCCACTGCTTGCACAGCTGGGGCACACTTGACGGGGGCCTCTGCAGTGCATATAGAGAGGGAGATGGAGAGAGGGATGGGGAGGAGGACGCAGACACAGAGAGACAGAGAAGGGAGGAGAGGGCGAGAGCGACTGGACCGATGCAACAGAGGAATGCTGCGAGGGCCTTCGGGGCAGGGTACAAACTGCAAAAAAAGGACAAGTGAGTGCAGGGGAAACAAGAGCAGAAAACTGATTATAAATGACAAATCCCCAGCTCTTGCAACCAAACAGTGTTAGCCGCTGTGTCCTGAGGGTGAGAAAATGCAACAGTAATAGCTCCGACTCCAATCCAATCTCCTGTATGTATTCTGTGTGCATGTGTGCAACTGCGTTTGTGTACGCGGCCTACCTAAATTCAACAGACAAGAGAGACAGGAAATTTTGCCCCTCCCCTCCTCCATCCTCCCCTCATCCTCTGCCCTGTGCTCGATGCCCGGTGCTGATTGGCTGGAGAGAAAGCAAGGGATGAGGTTTTGTCGCCTAATCTGCCAGCAGATCGCCACTGATGGGCCTCTGTAGAATGGCTTTAGTAAATTACTGTTCCAGGGAAGGGCAAATCCCTTCTATCAGATAGCAGCCCTCTCTTCATCTCTCCCTCCATAACAAGTCCCGCACTCTCTTTCTCTTCACTACATCAGTCAGGCTTTGACTTTATCTCTTTATCACTACCTTGCTCAACTCTCATCTTCTCTTTTTTCTAGCCTTTGTCTTCTACTTATCTCTCTTTCTTTTCTTTCATTCTTTCTGTCTTTCTTGTCATTTAAATGCATCATGTTGTGCACCTATTTGTGTGTCTGCAGTAGACCTAATTTTCTCTGCCTATGAGCCTCACACCTGGAGTGAATGCGATGAGCTGGTGTTAGAAAGAGAAGCTCTGTGGCTTTTGCTCCAAGGCTACTCATCAGCATCAGCACATTACAGTCTGTGTGTGAACAGTTCCCACTATCCCCCGGTGTGTTTGTGCATGTTAACAAGATGGACCTGTTGTTTGAGGGCGGCCATTTTGCCCAGTCTGAAATCACACAAGATACAATACTGTACATCCAGCCTCGATACCTGGTGGATGGCGTATGTGGATTAGGGGGAATTTATTTTTTTCATGTGGTTTTAGTTTTGCATACCTGTGCCACAAAAGAATATAACTTAGCCAGAGTAGAAATAAAGAAGATTAAGGAGTGAGATAGATACTGAAAAAGAAGGGAGTGTTTTCATCTATGCGTAACTCACTGTCTGAGCGCACACTCCCCTGAGGTGGGGAACGTTGCCTGGCATGGAAAGCCGAGTCGAGCCAAACTCTCTGTGACCTCCTGTGTTTTGTTACAGCTACCGCTAACTCCTCCTCAGTCGCGTAAAACTGCCAGTGTGTAGTTGCTCTGCAGTGACATATGGCAGCCAGGCATTTCTGATGTCACACAATGTTGCTGTCGCCGTGACAGAACTCAAGCTTGATAATTAACAGGTGGTGTATAGAAAGAGGTGGAAAAGCCACAAACACACAAACACACACGAACACACTTTTCGTTTAAAGCGTGTTTTATTGCTGTGCTGCTGTGATAAGATTTATGGTAACCCAACCCAGTTGAAATATTTGTTTGGTAAAGGTTGTTGTTGGTGTTGTAACTTTTTTGTAATGAGTATGTTTACATGCACAGCAGGATCCCAGTTTTGACTCTTACGCTGGTTTTGATTTTATTCGAGATAAGACTTTTACAAGGAACATGAAAAACCTGATTATTCATGTTCCTGTTAACAGATTATATCATGGGCTGGGTTTCTAATCATTTTAGGCAGTGCAGTTTGTCTTGTACTGATGTTTCAAACATTTTGTTCCAATCAATCTTTTTGGCTCTAGTCACCATCATCATCATCACTTATCATCACATCTTTTTGTTTTACTTAGTAAGCACTACATAACCACAGTTGAGGACATGTCTGCACACATGACCGTGATCAGAAACCTGGATAAGGTGTTTGTGTGAAATTGACTTGATTTCTATCACACTACAGTTAGTGTTTCCAGGTTCTTCAAGGCCAGGATCAGGGTTTATCCAGGTATCTGAAACCAGGATATGACGTTACGTATCCAGATCATAACTGGAATGCTAGTGTGCATATTAACCCACTTAATATTTTATTGCCCCCACAGCTGTTAGGCAACTAATCACCTTTAATTTTAGAGCGTTACCTGGACCACACTGGTCTTAGTCTGTTTGGTAATGCTGCTGCCCAGTCTGTGATGTCTTGTTACACTCTCTGATAATGAGCAGACTGCATGGCCTAATTCTGGCTTGTGTACCAAAAATGATTAGAATGACAGGAGAGCTCATGTTTGGTGAGCCCCACCCTTCTTCATTGACTCTCTCCCCCCTGCAGTCTGAAAGGAAGCATCTGCCTGCCCCTCTGCCTCCCCACTGCTCGCCACATGCTCTCTCTCTCTCTCTCTCTCTCTCTCTCTCTCTCTCTCTCTCTCTCTTCCACAGCCCACACTGCTATCACTGCGGCTGCTAGCTATCCAGCTCGTGCCGATGTCAGAGCCTCTAATCTCTCTAGCATAAAGGCCATGCAAAGGGAATTTATGTTAGTCAGTCTGCCACGGGAAGAAAAGCAGAAGCGGAGAATCGTTTGAGCAGGTTGACAGATAAGGCTCTTGTGCTTTCTGTGTGGTGCTTTTTAAGCCATGTTAAGCTGCTTAATTAGACATAATCTACAGACCCCAGACTGAGGCGGAACTAATGAAGTTAAAAGACTCAAATCCCATCCTACCATCACACTCTCCTCTACGCCACACCATCACTCGCGCCTCTCCGTCTCATCACTACGCTTCTCCTCTCTGCTGCCTGCCATCACACTCTCTCCTCCTCGCAGCACACTCTGCCCTGTCTTCCTCCTTACCATCCCACTCTTTCCCTTTGAGCAGCGTTAATGTCTTCCATCACACCCAAACATTCTGTCCTGCGTACATTACAACCCACCTAAAATTATATTATTTCCAGCTCATATTTTCTACACTTCTCATGAGAAAATTTGCTGTGTGATTGTTTACTTAGAGCAGTGCATCTTTAGAACCAGCATATCATCAGAAAATGTAGCATGTCGAACTTCAGAGGCAGATGTAATTATATGGACATCAGTATACTCAAGGTACAGGACTATTAAACTGTACCCAGAGTTTACCATCTTAATGCTGATGAACATGTTGGGCCCTGAAAATGAATAGTTCAAAATGAAACTCATTCAGAAAGGTGACATTTTGACTTTTAAAGGAACAGTTTGACATTTTAGGAAACATTCCAAGGTGCTTTCCTGGGAGAGTAAGATGAGGAGATCAACCCCCTCTCCTATGTGTCCATTAGATATGAAGCTATAGCTGGCAGTTCATTAGTGTAGAAACAGGACCTCACCTGGCTCTGTCCAAGATTTGAAAATCTGCCTACTAAAGCTCTAAAGCTTACTAATTAACATGCTATTTATCATTTATTTTATCCATCCACCGTTGATAAATACTGGATGTAAAAAGCAGTACAGTAATTAAACACCTGTTGCTTGGGGTCACTACCTCATTATTTCAGTCCATGCTAGGTATCCATTGTTATTGTGACAGAAAAATAATCCTTCACATCTAAACTTGCACCTCTGTGATACAGTTTCTCAAACAGCAAGACACATAAAACAAAACGCAATATAATGAGGACTTTCTGAGGTTGGGCACTAATGGCTTGCTGTGATCAAAATCCAAAAGGTTGCAACAAGACTGAGAACCTGGGGGAAGTGGTGAGTGTTATCACAAGTTACTCGGCAGAGTATGCTGTATCTTAGCACATTTCCATCTCTGCTGCAACTCTGCTTCCACACTCTTCCGTGCCCTTGTTCCCTCTCCCTCTTGCAGTAAGAGGAGGATGTGTTTCTCATGTCACTAACACACTTCTCTCCCTTAATCCCACAACGGGATAAATCTGTGCCCTGGCCATGTGTATGAATATTTATCCGTAGGTGGATGAGTGATCTCAACTTTTTGCCAGCTTACAGTACGCTTTGTTCATGCACCAGCTCTTGATGTGCCCCCCCTGTTGCTGCTGTGGCGTGTTTACATAGCTCTCCTATCTCCGCATCTTGCAGGACTAGCTTCTTTGTCATGTTTTGAGTTTTCCCTGAAGCCAAACAGCAGTTATTTTCCTTCACAGAGGAGCGGCTGGCACGCTAGCTTGTAAACGCTCATCCTCTGTCCAGGAGGAGATTGCAGCTGACCATTGTTGGGTTTCATCATCGTCATGAATGCGCTGCCTCGCTGGTGATGGCCTGTCAGAGAATTTTCCTCACCCCATTATCATTCTGCCTTTCCACCATGCCCTCCTTTAGCCCTCCTTCCCGCCTCACCTTTACCTGTAGTGCTTACGGCCTTTTGTACTGTCAAACCCATTCTCTTCACTATGTCTCACATCTGTTAGAGTATATTTACAATCGTTTAGATGAGGCGCCTGTAAACACGGCCTGGAATGAAAATTACTTTTAGCTCTTATCAGCTGCTAACCTTAACAGGTAATATTGTCCTGTAGATGTTGTTCCCTAAACCTCCTCAAATTCTGCTTTCTGTCCCTTACTGCCTCACCCCCTTGGGTGACAAACCTCCTTCCTCCTTCCCTCCTTCCCCCTGTCAGGGGTCCCAGTGCTGCCCAGTATCATGGTGCTGCTTAGCGGATCTGAGAGCTGCTGCATTCTGGTCTTGCCTGATTAGCCAGTGTGTGATGCTGTAGGGTGTTTTTGTTTTGTTGCTGAATGGGCTGTTCCACCGAGAGCACAGGAGATGACGAGTGGCAGGGGAGAAAGGAGGGGATGGAGAGGAGACGGGTGGGTGGGAAAGGAAAAACTGGGCCTTGTGAAAAAAGAAAGCTAAAAAGGAGGAAGGATATAAAAAGGAGGTGGGAGTGGATAAATGGGGCAGGAGAAAAGGTGGGAGCAGAGGAAAGCAGAATTGAGGAGAGGAGAGGACAGTGATGCAGGAAAGGAAAAAAGCAGCCTCTCCTCCTGTGGAGAGGAAAGATAACTGTGAGTGTTTAGAAATGCTGAGGTGGACAGAAGCCATATCTTCCACCAACACAGCACCTGCTAGTCTGCCTGCCCCCTCCCATTCATTGACCGACTTTCTATTGTGGGTATTTATGCGCTTGTGTGTGTGTGTGTGCATGCTGTGCATGCACATTATTATGCATACAGTTAGTATATGCCATTTTTGTTTCAGCCCATAAGATAGCAGCCTGAGATTCTGTGCTTGAAACATGTTAATACTTTTCGAAAAACTGAATCCCTGCACTGCCACTTTAATACATACATGATGAGCTTCAATAGCTTTTCTTGTAAAATATGGAAGGTTCTGTGCTGTAGCCTCTCTTCAATGTCTGCACATACCACCAAGCGTTGCTCTTCAAGCCGTCTGGCGAGAACAGGGCATTGAGCTCTGTTAGAGTCAGATTGAATGCTCTGTCTTCCTGCAGGTACTGTGACTGTGGGTATGTATGAAGAGCCAGAATAGTATGAATAGTGACCATATTGTGAGGCGAGGATGATATGATTAAAAAAATATATATATATATATTTTCAGACCACTATTACCGTTGTGACTTTTTAAAATTGCCATATTTCTGAAAAATTAAACACAAGTATATCTACAAAATGACCAATAATAATTGTACTCTTATTAGCACAAACATACCTTGTTTTGTGTACATGAATAGAATCAAATAAAACAATGCTATAATAAAAGTGCTATACCTGACATTACTCAGTAATATTCAAATTAAACAGCTAAATAGTTGACGGTAAGGTAATAACAGACTACACTCCAATTACACAATTGACAACTTTGAATCCTGAAAGACTTTTAAACTGATGAGCTTTAAAACATAGTTTGATATGCTAGAAAAACTTTTTAGAAATTAGCAGATTCCTGTTTTTACTAGCTGTCTGTCATTTATATAATTATCCAGCTAGCTGTGAGCTTCTGACTACCTGTATATGAAATCAATAAAATGTTGAAATGAAAAAACTTAAGCACAAACAAAATAATAAGAATGAAGATTTTTTTATCATCAAAAATTATACAGGTAATTATTTCTTCTTCAACAACCTAGTAAAAGTATAGATCCAGCCATGTAGAGAGCCTATTAATGGGACAGTCTATGAAGGCTAGCCCTGATGTGATAATTAGCTACAGCTGAGTAAATTTGCTTTCAGTGAAATCAACGGTATTAAGACACTGTTAATTATGCAAGTTATAATTAAAATTTTGGCTCTTGTGATTTAAAAATTTGCAGCCTTTCACAATTTTAATATAAAATCAATTAATCTTTCAGTCCTGCCATGTGTCTAAGGATCCAGATGAAACTTTCGCCATCTCCTCATACAGATGCAAATGTCGCAGTTGGAACCACAGGCCCTGGCACTCCTCAGCACCAGTGCAACTTTAAGCAAATTCTCACCCTGCTCTCCTAAACTAGCTCATCCCATCCTTCTGCCCCAGTTTATGACTTGACTCATGTTTCGTTGTTTGTATCTCTGGGCAAAGAGAGATGGAGGATGTTGAAGGCCAGAAATGGGATATATATATATATATATATGTATATATATATATATATATATTCATTTCAGTATGAAAAGAATGATTTTGTGCTTTTCAGGCCTTTCTTCTTGAGTTATTGTGTGAGGGTGTAGCAATTCTGCTGTGCCCGGCGTGTATGTTTTGGTTTGTGGAAGCAGACTTCGTTGTAGATGGAATAAGCCACTGTAGTGTTGACAGTGGCTTGTTAAGCTGATGGGGTGGATGAATGCTGGGTACTGTGGGCTAGAATGGGGAGGGGCCGGATCTGCAATGTTTCTTGTACTCATATTGTCTGAATTCTGCAATCTCTCTTGATAAATTCAAGGTTGTACACTAAAATGAAAATATGACGATACATAGCCCCTTGAGCTCCTTCTTTGCCATCTCCGAGGCCTCACTTCTCTTTAAATCCGCCTTTTCTCTTGGCCACTTTCTCTCATCATTCTTCTGTCCAATAATTGATCCTCTTTTCTGCCGCCTCTTATTTTCCATGTCTGGAAACCCTCTTGCTTCCTTGTATCTCTATACGCGTTTCCACTCTTACAAATGGTCTGTTTAATACACGATTGAGAGAGCATACATTCATTCACACACAAGAAAGACTGAAATAAAGAAGCCTTATCTCTCCTACCAGAGACACTTCTGTTCATGCTCGTGCAGATGAATAATATATGTGGATACAAGTACGTACACACACACAAACACACAAGCAACCCTGTTCGATTGGTGGCGATGCTGACATGGGCCGTTGTGCTGTGCGTTGGAGCTCTTAGTAACACAACTGTGTGTGTGTGTGTGTGTGTGTGTGTGTGTGTGTGTATTTGCTCGCTGACTGCTGTCATCAGAAGGGATGTAGAGTCTCCAGGGCATGGTGATGAATGGGAGTACATTAGTCAGTCCAGCTCTTTGTGCTGGGTCGTTATGCTGCATGTTCTCCTATTATACCACCAGCTGCATGTTTGGTGGCTCAAAGAGAGAGTGAGCGGGTGGGTTTTGTGTTAATGTGGCTCAATTAAACAATCCTTATGTGTGAGGGCAGATGTTCACGCGGCCGTATGCGTGTGGAATGGCAAAGGCCACGGAGGACGGAGTGATGTGTGTAAGCACGCGTGAGAACCCAACGTTGTCAACATGTAGACATGCACCCGTGTGGATGTGTGATTGCACCATGCGCACGCTTTGTATTTTTTGCTGAGTGTGTGTGTGTCTTTATTTCAGCCGGCAAGGGAGTGATTTCCTAGCCGGCATGTGAATATGTCAGTGTGTGAGTAGTGGGTCGAGAAAAAATGCTGTCAAAGCAGAAGTTGAATAATTCGCCCTGCAGACACATTCATGATTCTGTAAGGTGTGCATAAATTAAAGCCTATAGAATTGGTCAAGGGTTTATAGAAAGTGTGATATTAGAAAACCCATAGCTTTGTGTGGAGATTTTTTTTTCTCCTGCTGGGTCAGCATATGGATATTTTAACCCACTGGGACTTCTCTTCAGCATGGAGAGTATAGGCACTACACACACCACATTACACACGCCACGCATACAGAGCAGAGAGAATTTTATCCTTTTTCATCTGTGCTTTTATGTAGATAATATTTTGATTTGTGTTATGGGCGGAAGCAGGTCGTCAGATGGTAGTTGTCGGGGTACCAAGAGTGATATGTCCCTATTTTTGACCAAAGGTAGTCTAGTCAGAGCTGTTGTATTCAGGACACTATAGCTGCCAGACAGATGTCTTTATGCCGCCTGGCAGCATTTTCTGTGGATGCTTGCCGGTGTATATACTGACAGTGCTGGTGAGACTGTGTTCAAATGAGGCCTATTTTGCAGGAGTCAACAGAAGCTACCAGTACAAATGCTTTGGTTTACTGCCTGGGAGGCATCACGCTGAGTGTCCAGGGAGCAGTGGTGGGCATATGAAAATGTTACTGTGGTAGGGTTGAAGTCTCTTCCTGTGCAGTGAGACCTTGTTTCCCAGATTCATGCCTACAGAGGTCAGCTTAAAGAGTTTTTTATTCTTCTTTGTCTTGCTGAGATATAGACAGCATTGACCAGCATAGACCTCAAAAGTTTGATGGTGGATGCTGATGGTGACTTATCTGCACCTTGATCACTTGGTTTATAAAATGCAGGTGCCGTAAACCTGCAGTTCTAACTGTGGAACTGTGTAGGCTTTTTAATCAATTGTATCTCATCACTGCATTTTACCTTTGTTGATTTGGCGAACAAAAGATAGCGAGAGTTACCAGCACTAAATCCCAGGATTTTGTGTGTTCATGTTGAAAGGTCTCACCATGCTCCAGGTCCTCAACATCCTGTTTCATATATCCTGATTTGAATTTACTGGTGTCCCTGGAACAGGTGCAGGCATCGGTATGGTTTGAATATAATGTATGCACTACAAATCACCTTCACATTACAATACTTACCTACTACACTGCTGTTGTTTCCTATTGGCATTATTCATTTTAGGTTATTTCTACTTTCAGTGTTAATATTATTCTGGCGCGAGACAGGAGTCAGACTAAACTAACTCACTCCACTGCCGGCCTTTTGAAAAGTATTTGAGATGCAGGAGGTGAGCAAAATTACAGCAGGGCTAAAGTTACGAGTAATACAGACACGCATATCGCCTCACTCCTTTCTGTCTTCAGGGATTCAAATGGGAATCTGACTGGAGGTAAACATGTCATTGTGTAGAGCAGCCCAGCAAACAGACAGCCTGACAGAAAATAAAGTTATCGGGGAGATGAAGGGATAGGTTTTAATAGGCAGCTGAGAAAAAGAATAGTAGATTTATTTAACATCGGCAATATTACCTAGCCTGGACGATGTCAGATGGTGCTTAAATTATACTCTGCCTCGTGTGTCATTTGTCTTTAAACTTTTCTCATTTAATTTCGTTTCATTCATTATCATACTCCCCGATTGTGCTAAGAGTTTGGATTTAGCTTCTATCGAGGTTGTTTCTACTGAGGCAAGAGCTCACTTCAAAAAATCTAAACATCAGAGTGATTGTGGATTGGGGACAGAGCAGTCTGCTGCTATGGCCATGCGCTGCAGCCACCGAAGGATTTGAAGGTTATCGGGCGCCTTGAACTAATAGCAGGTACATTTCTTTTAAATCAGTGTGGCTTATAAATCTGAAAAGTTTGTAAATGTTTCAGCTGCTGGCTATTAACCAAGTGGTCTTCAGATAAAGTTGTGAACAGTTGTAACAGGTTTCAGCTTGTGACTCAACCTCGCCACTCTTCCCTTTCTTTCATTTCAAGTGCCTCTAAAGGTTTCTCTCCTCCCTACCTTCCACTGCCATGGCAGCAAGTCTCCAGAGTGCAACAGAACAAGGCTTTATCTGGCTTAATCTTTGCTTATTCCTCTTTCCCTCCCTGCTCAGTAGATTTTATCACGCTTAGATTTTCACAGCCGCCTCATGTAGGTTGGCTTTATGAATGAACCCACTAAGGTCATTTGGTCACTTCGTGCCTGTTGAGGTTTTGCACGCCAAGTCAATACGCATACTTCCTTTATCTCTTGATATGAAGAAAAACTGAAACTTGCTGACTGGCTCATACCTCCCTTCCTCCCTCCTCTCACCCCCCACCCCTTCTCTGCTCAAATCCCCATGGAGACAGGAGAGGAAGAAAAAGAAGAAAAGTGGGGCTGGAGAGATTGTGAGAGAAAGAGAGAGATAAATACAAAAGAAAGGACCTTAAGTCCCCCGATGTGTGTTGGAGTGGACGCTGGCAAAATAATCCCTCTTTACCTACACACGACAATCACAGTAATGACCTTAGCTTGCACTCAATAGACAGACTTGCATCTTCGGGGGTGGGGGGACAGGTGGAGTGTGTGAGACAGAATGTGCACCTTTTGTCTGAGATCAAGGATTAGAAAGGCTTAAAGATGGTACGCCTAACTGGGTGTGTCTTTTGTGAGGTGAGAGTTATCTAAGATGACGTCAGCACTAAAAGAGAATGGTGTTGCATCTGAAACACTCTCGAGTGCAGAGGCTGCAGTAATGCTGGTCCAGTGCTGCGAATGGGAAGTTTTGACAGGAACACACTATTTGGTTTCATTTCTGCAAGTCGCGATAGTCTCATGTGGTGTCCTCTCAGCTTTGAAAACAGGATTGTTTTTGCCCCTATTTTTGACTAAATCGGCAACTCTTTACTTTAACCTTGCTATTAAACATTTATGAGGAATATATAAATACTTAAATTGTTTATAGCAGTATAACAATAATGTAGTCTTTCAGAAGATATAAGGAAACAGTATGAAATCAGTCAATGAATGATTGATAACATAGTATATCATAGCTGTAATCATATTTAATAATATACGGTAACATACAACTAATTATGTGTAATCTGGAACTAATAATCATTACAGCACATTATAATGTGATATAATTTTTTATTATTATTTAAATGCTTCTTATAATCTCAAAATAGCCTGGTTTAAAAACAAAGAATTACCAGAAAATTCGAGTCGAGGAGAGGGAATATCAGACCAAAACACAGCATGAATGACTGCACACTTTTTCATCCTGGTATCCTTGTTCTGCCTTCCTCGAGAATTTGGAACCATTTCAGGCAACGTGATTGGCCAGTGGGCTCATGCGAGATCCCAGGGATATGAGGTAGTGTAGAGCAACAGTGCCAATCAGAGGGAAATGAAGGGATGGGTGGAGAGAGGAGGGGGTAGTGGAAAGGAGTCTTGGCATCATTGCTAAGTAGAGGAATTTAATAGTCTGTCCATGTGTGTGTGTTCCTGGGGTGGGAGGCAGGGGGTTAACACTTGGATTAGAGCCAGGAGAACTGCTGGTAAAATCCAACCTGGTTCCTTTCCTGTTTAAGCAGAGAGAATGGTGGAGTTCTCACCCCCTGCCTTTTCCTGAGACACTTTCTTCCTCTGGGCCTGTACAGGGAACAATGCATAGAAACTAGTTTAAAGAAGAAATAATATAGTACATATGTAACTTGTTGGAAATGAAGAGGAGGATGAGGTCAACGGAGGTCAAAACTGATTTTTTTTCCACATGGCTGCGTCTGTGTTGTACAGCTTTGCAGAGTATAGCTTCAGACTTCTCCTCTAGTCTGATACTCTACTCTACAACCTTCCTCAACAGATCCAGACTTCTAGACCGCTGGTGGCCTCCAGCTGCCACTCTCAACACAGGCAAAGGTTTCTGGAAGGGGACAGCCCTCACTAGCCCAGGAGGAAATATAAAATATATGCAATATTCAATGAATAGCTTGACATTTTGGGAATTACCCTTACTCGCTGTCGTGCAGAGAAATGATTGATACCCCTCTCATGTGTGCTATGTGCGCTAACTATGGAGCTGAAGCCAGAGGGCAATTCACTTAAATTAGCATAAAGGATGGTAGCACAGGGATGCAGCCAGCCTGACTCTGTCCAAAGTTCAAAAATATTCCCTTAGACACCCCTGAAGTCTGTAATTATCATATTGTATCTTGTTTGTTTAGTGTATACAGAAAATCATACCATTACCGTAAATGTAAAAATATACGTTAAAATAAAATATAAGTTGTGGCTTTTGGAGTGAGCCAAGCTAGCTGTCTCCCCTATTTCTAATATGTTAAGCTACGCTAATTGCCCCCCCGGCTCAAGGGCAATAATTAACATACAGACATGAAAATAAAACATGTAAATTATAAATGAGTTTCTGCACCTCACTGCGTAGATTGGCTACATGTGCCATAATGTTGTAGATAGAGTTTGTCTTACTCATGTTCTTTTCAGACACTGAAGGCTTCACTCCTCTGACTGTTTTGTAGACAGGACCAACTGGACAGTGGACACAACTAAGTGAGCCTCGGCAGGCACTCAGCTCGGCCTTGGGCCCTAATACTGCTGCAGCTGCAGGCAGAGACTAAAGTGCAGAGGAGAGCAAAAAATTTTTGAGCTGTACGTGGTGCTCCGCAAGTCTGTCTGGAGACTGATTTAAATGGATGACCTCAAGCATAACCCCTGTAACCCCTGGACTGGCTGCCCTAGAGCCTGTCAGCTTCCTCTGCTCAGACTGCAGAAGGAGCTCAGAGGTGACACTCTCCACAAGCACTGTTAGAGGAGTGCTAAAAGGTGATGTGTTTACATACGTAAACTCTGTTAGAGCATACAAGCTACATTAGACCGGAGGACATATACTGTAGTTAGCCCTCCTCACCAGTTTTCCATCTCATTTATTCATCTCTGCACCTGAATCTGGTTCATTCCTTGTCACCGAAGAGACAAAGCAGAGGCTATTTTAGTTAGGAGTTATTAAAACATGGAAATGGTTTATTTGTTTGGCTGTCTATTGCCCTCGCATGAATTGCACTTTGGTGGAGCTCGCCGGGGACAGAGAGAGAGAGAAGCTCTTGGAAAAAATGAAAGCGATAGAGGAAGGGGAGGAGGGAGGGGAGGAACGTTACAGGGGGAAAAAGAGCCTCTGCAGCCATCTGCCTATATGCCAACAGTTGGTTACTGTGGCAACCAGTAAAAAGTCATTATCTTTAATTGACACTGTGGCAGGTTCAGGTGTTTTCAATTGTATCATTAGCTTTTTTCTCTCTGCAGTGACTCACCCGTCTTTGGCAGCGGTCCTCCACTTCATTCTGGGGTTCTTTGTCGTCTCCGTCATCCTTTCTTTTAGTGTGCCGTGCACCTTTGTTTTAGCTGCCTTAGTGGTGATTTAGGGTGTGTGTGTGGGTGCGTGCGTGCGTGCGTGCGTGTATCTCAAGCACTTGTCCCCCTCTGTAAGGTTATGCTGTACCTAGGACATGTATCGTGATGCTACTGTGCTTTTAGATGGCGAGTAGAATAGATGGATGACAAGATGACAGATGGAGCAAAAAGTGACAAGAGAACAATTTAAAGAGGAAAATGACAGGAGTATAAAAATTGAATGGCGGCGGAGACAACTGAGGGGAAGGAGGGCAAAGAAGTAGGAAAGTGGTTCGTCCTTCTTTAACAGGGGCTATTTCTTCATGTTGAGGCTTGTCAGGGCAGCAGTAAGAAGCAGATGAGCGACAAAGTAGCCCTGTTCAGGTACCATTAGCCAACCGCAAGGCGCACCCAGAAGCTGCTGCTTTGTGTTAACCTCCTCATCTCCTCCCCAATGATAACTCTCTCTTTCTCTCTCCCTTCTCACCCTCACTTCGTTTAGAAACTCTCCTTCTTCTCTGATAATATTTTTCATAGCCTCTTTTATGATTTCACTCACTCTTCTACCTATCTCAACAAACTTTCCTCTTTGTTTGGTTTTATTTCATCTCTTTTTACACCCGTGGTGGACACCAGGCTGCTTGAAAGGTTGCATTTACTGGATGAAAATAATTTTTTCTTTGAGCCTCAAATGAAAAACACACTCGCTCCCCAGGTTCAGCAAACAATGCAAGCCTTCAAAGCCATTTGTAGTTTTCAACCATTTTATTATCACACTGTGTTTTTCCACCACCATCACTAGCTCAACATCAGTTTGTGGGGTACAAAAAGGTCCAATTCAATGACAAAATAATTGTGCAAACAAAGCGTATTGGGATGTTCTTGTCCACAGCTATTGTTTGAATCTGTTGTGCTTTTTACCTTCAGAGAGCCCACAAAACCAGTTTGGCTGTGCAACGTCCTTGTGTACCTTTTATTACTACTGGTTGCTTTATTAGCCTTCCATGATAGGGAAGGATTGAGAGGATTGACTTGAGATCTGGCGTGGGAAGGGCACTTATTGACCAGTTTGTTCTAATCTTGGCGCTACTGGCAGGGTGCAATGATGCTGGCGAGTATGCACATGTCTGGCCAGCCCATTAGCACGAGGCTGGACACATGAGAACATGACAAGAATAGACCATACAGCGTGGCACCTACAGCTCAAGAAAGTGATATACCAGATGCCGCATTACAGGAGTTTGCACAACACTTTATGTTTCTTGAGCTTACACTCTTTCTAAATTGGTTTATATTATCTTCCATTTCTCTCGCCCATCCTTGTTCCTTCATTTCTGTCATTTTCAGATTTAATTGGTCTCAAGATTCAGCAGCTGCAGATGGGCGGAGAGGAGAGAGGAGAAGAAAAACTGTTTAAAACACAATATTTAAACTTTGCTATTCAAGAGAGCAGGCGATAGGCAAGGTATGTGAGATGAACGCGTTGTATCTACGCCAGAGCATATGGTGTAGGTGTTGGGTGGCTGGGTGCTTTTGTGTGTGCGAAGACCATGTCACCTAGTAACAGTTTGGGTGATCTCTGAGTTGATGTAAGATCTCCAGTAGAGACTATAGCACTGATTATATACAAAGCCTGCAGGTTACAAGTCCAGATGGAAGGAGTTTAGCAGCATTATCTCAAATTCGAGCACTGATCAGAAGGAAGAGGATCAGCTGTTTAACTTTGAGCGAAAATATTCAAAATGTTAAAGTCTTGGCTGTTACATATTTCTGAATCCTGTGTGTTTAGTGTATTGTATTTCCGACTGCAGGTGCTACAGTTTATTAATGGCTCTACATTTGATATAATTGTATAACAATAAACACTTAGATAAAGGTTGTGGTTGACTAAAGTAAATCATTTATATATATTTTATTTATTTTAGAGCATGAGTCAAACAGAGAATGTTTCTAGCTACTGAGGTACCACCACATCTGAATGTTAATGAAATATAGTTGTGTATAACTTGGCAGCTTGAAATCACATCTCCCAGCAGTAGCAGCCATTTTGCACTGGCCCTTTACCCTTTTGTCCCTCCGCTTACCCATCCAAAGCAGGTAAGAGACGAAAAGATACAGGTGACAAGTAATTACGGAAACTTTTGTCGCATTAAGGCAAAGCAATGGAAGCTGTGTGGCTGCAATCAAGTAATGTCACAACCAAGACTGTGCCGTGAGTTTACTGTCACTGGCCTTCGTGAGAGGAGTAGATAAAGTGATAAAATTAAACTTGTGGCAGCAGAACTACTCTTCTGAGTGTGCACAGCTTTTTCCCGCCTCAAGCTCACCTCATCTGAAAACACACCCAGCACATCTATTAGCAACCGCCTAGCTAAGGATGAGCGCCCACTGAAAATGGTTACCGACACCAATTGAAGGGCTGTCAGCAGTTGATCTGTCACTCACAAATCACAGTATTTTATGTTGATGGATTTTCCTTCCCGGAGGGAATTGTGGTTTTGAATAGCTGAGTCACTGGAGTCGAAAGTTATTGAAAATCTGAGAAATGTAGAACTATAATATTTGTTTTCTTCTCAAGACATTTTCTTGTCAAAGATGAAGCCTTTCACCGAGAGGTCAGGGTGCAGTCATCTACAGTAGTTGTTCAGGAAACAAAGAGGGACAAAGTTCTTTAAGTTCAGCAGCTGCTCAATTGTACTTTTCCCTTCATCTACTGCTTCTCTGGTTTATGGGCTCTTTATTGAGGAAATCTATTATGCACAGTCTGATTTCATTTGTAAACAGAGAGGATGTGCTGGAAGCACCAGCTTACACACGCACCGGCACATGAGCATATGTATAATATCAATCGATAAATGTAGTTTTAGTTTCTATTGTAAACTTGCAGAGGTGTGAAAATACCTTCAAATGCTAATCCAGCCTCGGTATTGAAAGATGAAGGGTGTCCCCATTTCTTGAAAATGAGAGAAAACACACATACCATTTCTGCCGTGACCAGTTACACTAGCAGTTGGAGGTCTATTCTAGGTGGGAAGATTACAGCTGGGTTTGAAGACCCGCCTCCCAAACTCTCTCCCTAAAGAAGAGATTTAACCAGTGTGTGTGTTTGTGTGCATTCACGCCCCTTCTGCATTTAATACCCTCTCCTGTTGGAGTGCTGGGATATTTATGCGCAGTAGTCTCTATGTGTCTGAGTTGTAGCTGTTTGTTTGTGTTGTTGCGTCAAGTTTGGCTAAGGACAGGACAGCTGTATTGATGTCTGAATGTGTGTATACAGTTGTGCTGATGCTGACAAGCCTTGTAGCAGGGGAGCAGGGACTGATGTATGTTAATATCACCAGCAGACAGTCTGCTAGTATGACAAGGGCTGGGCTGCGGTTAGGAACTACTGCGGATGAGACAGCTGTAAGAGAGTGAGGAGCATGCTATGAGAGAGAGAGAGAGAGAGAGGAAAATATTGGGAGAATTAGACAAGGGCCAGGGGCATTGAAAGAATGAGGAGGAGGCAGTTCATGCCTGGCAGAAGGAATTAAGAGGGGAGGGGGGAGTTAGGGGGTTCACAGATGAGCTTTTTGTGCCAAAGAAAACACAGCAGGCTTGTCTGTCTGTCTGACCCCATGTAAAGCAGCAGTTGTTGTTTTTGTTGTTTATGTTTTGTAGCCTGTTGAGCAGGGAATTTCTGGAGCAAATGTTTCATGTACCATGGAAGTGGTTTTGAGATTAAGGTCTTATGTTAGGTCCTTAAAATCCTGTCAGCTCAGCCACTGCTATACCCATTCAAAATTCAAGATACTCTTAATTACATTTTGGTAATTGCCAAAACAGCAAAAATACCCATTACTTCCCCTAGAGCCCACAGAAGCTTTTCAGAAAGCTTGTTTTGTCTAACAGCCCAAAAGCAGAAAATACGTTAAAACCACGCTGACGAGAACAGAGAGCAGCAAATCCTACAACTCGGTAGCTACATAAATCAGAGAATTTGGGTGTATTTGTTTGATAAATGAATTCAAAGTGACTAAAATAATAGAAAAAATGACCCTTCATTGAAGATCATAAAATTAATAATTTAAAGCTTGTATGTGCATGTGAGTGAATTTCTATGTGGTGTTAGTTCAAATTTATAGCTGTCATTGTCCATGTTTCCAGCACATTATATTTAGCTGTGCTATCAGGTGAGGCCTTCTGGCACAGTTGGAGAGGTTAAACCACAGTGACACACTCCTTCTCTGCCCTCCCCACTCTCTCCTTCCACTCTTAAATAGACTGTCCGTTCTTTCGAGATCCTTTCTTTATCTGACTTAAACCTTGCTCTTTTGTCTGTCTTCCCTCTCTGACCAGCTCAGTTATAGTCTTGAATTTCAGATTACGCAGTGAATATGGTCCTCTCTGCCCTCTTCCGTCTGTCTTATTCTTATACTGATCTTACATTCTCAATTGTTGGGTGTTTGTTTATGGTCTTTGTCCCTCTTGTGCCTTTTTTTCTGCTCTTATCCTATATCCTTCCTCCCTCTGTCTGTCTGTCTGCCTCACTCCTCGGGGGGTCTATCAGTAGCTGGCCCCCTATTTCTGCAGTGCCAGGCGGAGGGAGGAAGTGGAAGTGAACTTACAGCTGAGAGCCTGATGCGACGCTACATGGCCATAGCTTACTTAAGGCTTTGATTTTCTGAGAACCTAGAACACATCAGCAGTAAATATGCACTAAGTAATGTGTATAGTATGTAAAATTGTGCAATACTAGAAGATTGAATCGCTAATCATTTACTTAATACCCATACTGTATGTGTGTTTTATATCAGTGCTGACTGTGAAATGTAGGGGGATTTGCTATTCAAGGCCCCAGGTTTTTTTTTTCATGTGGTTATATCACCATGTTGTCGGATAATGCTAATGCACAGCAGCATTCTGTGATCATGTAAATGGAAAGATGCAAGAAGCCACAGCAACTATTAGAGCATCTATAATCTCAGTCACAACTGACCAGCTCTCCTGGATCAGGACCTGATATTTGATGGTGTTTGTTTGCTGCACTGGCATTTCTGTGTGCTGGTGCACAGATATGTGCTTTTATGGTTTTAAAGGTGAGATTTTTAACACTGTGTTATGTGGGAGATGTAGGTGGATTGAGATTCAGACTGGAGCTGAGCCTTGTGGTTGGGTCTATGTGTTTCGTCTGTGGTGAATAATTTATTACTGTTGGATTTGTTAGTGTGGTTGGTTGGTGTGTTTTGTGTGCTCACACATGTGAAACGCATTAGCGATGGTATGATTGCAGTGTTTATGTTTCTATTGGTGTAAAAAAAGCATACAGTAGATGGAAATGGCGAGTAAATTTGTATTTCCTGTTTGGTGAGTAATAGATGGATAAAGGAAGTGAAGAGAGAATGACTTGCACACTGAATATTAATGAACCAGCAGAGCACTTCTTCATGTAAAGTGCATTCAATGTGGTGTGAGAAGACATTTGAATATGAATATATTTTAGGTATTTCAGAAGAAGTTGTTTAACACACGCTGATCTCTGGTTATGTATTATATATTTGCATTATGTTGTTTTGGGCTGTTTTCATCAGCATATTTCCATGCTACCCGTGTCTCGTGAGACAACACATTGGCAGGAAGTGGCATTAGTGTAAGGACTGTCTCTACCCACCCACAGCTCAGTCCTCTGCCCACGACCCCAGTTTCATACTAATGGACAACAAGTCTCCAGAGAGGGAGAGAAGATGGGAGGGTAGAAGAGTGTGGGAGAGAGTGATGGAGACAGCGCTAGAATGAAAAAAAAAATCTTGACAGATGGGGATGGGAAATCTATATGATGAAGATTGTGTGGTGGGTGAGATCAGGAGAGAGAGAGAAGAGAGGAGAGCGGAAGTACAACTGGCTGCAGGCTCGCATCTGGCAGCGGGAGTGAAAAAGAGGGAAAACATTTTTTTGGACTGAAGCAAAGGGAGGGCCAGCCACTCTTGTATCTTAGAGAATAAGGGACAGAGGGAGAGAGAGTTTTTTCCCTGCTGCCTCTCTCTCATCATCATCATCATCATCACCATCACACTGCTTCATGACTATTTCATGACCTTTGTTTCTGTCAACTCCCAGCCTTCCTGAGTGTATAATACTGTAAAACCAGAGGGGTTGCTGGGGAACCGTGCGAGCGGGCTTCCTCGTTTATCCTCGTTTAGCAGTTTTCAATATGAACTGTGTGGCAGTCAGTAAGAAATATTTGATACTTTTGGCACTGTGACGGAAAACCATAAAGAACATAAAGAAAGTGCTCTCTTACATTAGAAATATATTCGCTTCCTCATTTGTATTATATTAGAAAAAATTCTCCTTTATAGCCTGCACATAATATTCATACCATCTCCAAAATACTTAACTTACCATGTAACATTTATCAGTTCCCTCACAACTACTTCTCTTGACTTGGACTTCCCTCATACTCCCTTAGAGATCCTGCTTACACGCATGGTTGTCTGATTCAGTACTTGCTGTTACGCTAATGTATCAAAGCAGTAAGGATTTTTTGATATATCAAATCAGGCCTGACTGACAATCACTTCAAACTCCTGGGCAGTGCTCCCTCGCTAACTCTTCTTAACTCTGTAATGAAAGGAATGCAGCCACCCCGTGCAAGCTACATTGGTCTCTCTTCATGGGTAGTGAACACAGCCTCTTCCCTGCTGCCCTCTGCAGCACGTGTTATGATGAACTTCACGCCTTGCCGCCCCAGAGTTAGCTTCAGGCTGCACTCCAGTACCCCACAGATGCATCCTATCTTCTCATCAGGCCGACTCATCCAGGCCTCACCACGCCCTGCCCCTCTTCCCTGAGGGGATTCCAATGTGCAGCTCACGTGACCCAGGCCGCTGACCTCTCTCCCCTTTCCCTCGTACCCATTCTTCTCTATACCCCTGTCCTCACCATTTGCACTAACTTCTCACCCTCTGTCTCCTCCCCCAATGCCTTCCACTCCTTCCTGCATCTCTTTTACCTCCCCATACTCTCTCTCTCTCCCTCTCCTTTTCTGCTTACCCTCATGTTTTAGGGTCAGAGGCAGATGCAACGCAGGCCCTAACCTATCTCTGCCTAAACAG
Source organism: Lates japonicus (assembly GCA_033238685.1). NCBI lineage: Eukaryota > Metazoa > Chordata > Actinopteri > Centropomidae > Lates > Lates japonicus. The sequence goes on along the minus strand of BRZM01000250.1, from coordinate 79,430 downwards.
CCCCGGGCCCTGAGACAATGGTATGTAGCTGGACATGCGCACCAGACACCAGGCCTCAGGGTGAACTGGGAGACTGGCTGCCTGACTGCTCTGCAACTGGACTGCTGCACTGAGACTAGTCAAGCACAGGCAGTGGTGTCTTTATAGTTCTGCGGGAAGAGGAAATGTATTCCCTAAATGACTAGATCTATTGTGTATGAAATGCTGCACTTAGAGTGCCAATAGGCAGGCTGTTGAAACAAGCTGAATTGTGTGGTTGTAATGTCACATATATTCTATGTTTCTGTCAGTTTGGCTTGGGCACAACAGTTGGTCTCGTGAGGCATTTTATTTTCCTCCATTATCACCTGCTGCTGTGTTCTAAACCATTGCATCCTCACATCACTGAAGACTGAATTCTGAACTGTCTGTTTGCCTCATGCGCTGACTTGTCACTCGGACAGACCAGGAAAAAAAAAAAAAAGAAGAAAACTGCAATATGTCTCTTTTGTTTGCCATTCCCTTTGAGGGTACTGCAAAAGCACCACAGCTCTTTGTCATATATGCACGCACCTAACCTGCGCTGTAGGTGCAGCACTGCATTAGTAGACAGTCACATGCATATGAACTTGTAGATTCACATACACAGCGCTCACATAGGAACATTCTTGGAAAAGGATAGGTGGGGTCATTGAAGCAGATGTTACCGATGCATCTGTGAGTGTTGAGCCTGGCTTGCCTCCTGCTCCTTAGGGACTTTAGGAGTGCTTGACTTTATTTAATCCAGACACTCTCACAACTGGTCACAAACATGACCTATCTCACACACGGCTCTGTGATCACCAAGATGTTACAATCTGAGTAGGCTTGTGTGTGTATATGTGTGTGCAAATGCGAGCATTTTTATGTTAAAGCTCATGTAGGTCATTTGTGCTGATGTGGGTCTTCTACACCATGGCTTCCATACTTATCTGTTAATGTAACACCCTCTGTCAGCTCAGTAGGCAGCTACTTCAAGCATGTCACAACAGTTCACTTTGTACGGAGATGCAGTTCATAGCAACCTTTGCAATAGAGCTCACAAACCTACCCACAATTCCTTTTGGTTGACCTCTAAAAGGAAATATGCTGTATATACAGTAAATAATATCTGCTGCACATAACTATAATAGCCTAATTAAAATGACAACAGTTATTAATTAACTTATTTCACACATAAGCTTTCATTTTTATGCCTGTGAACCAGGTCACTGGGTAGCACAGGAGGGGATCATGTAGATTCTCTGTATAAAAAAATGATTATTAGCAGGCTGGATACATGTTCTGTTTAAGCAGTGGACCATATCCAGGAGCAGCAGGTCATGTTTTTTTGTGGCTGATTGTAGTTAATGTTGTCTGCTCTGTAATGTGTACACGACTAGGTCAGGACACAGGTGCGCCTTTAACCTGCTGACTCTAGGTCTATAAGTTCCACACCTGCAGTTCTTCTCATCTAGTCAAGGCTGTATAGACTGCACTGCTTTAACTATTTACAGACAAGCTAATACACTCATATGCAGTAAGGAATACTTGCAAGTGAGCCCAGAAAGAGAAGACCATGAATTAACCATAATTCCCAGGTCATTTACCTGTTCAAATGTATTGACCAGCAACTCTGGCTGAGCACAACACACCACACTTTATTATTGCAGAGACTAGGTCTGTGTCTCTGCAGCTTGATACATTTTTCATGCATGTTTCCTCGACAAAAATATCAAAACACAAGACATTCTTTTTGATACTGATTCCTCTTTCTGCTGGCACTTGGTTTTACACCTGGTGTAACACTGGGGAGGTCTTGCCTCTGTAGTGTTAATTCATAGCCTGATTGGAATTTGCTTCAGAGAAACTCAATGTTTCAAGGCTTTTCTGTAACTGCCAGCTTTGAACTTCGATTACTGGCACTCAGCTTTTTCAAGTAAAAGTCAGAAATATGCAGTATATGCAATAGTTGATACATGGCAGTTGTGAGGTTGATTTTTATCTCCAGTGTAGTGAGTTTCCTCCTCCCACCATTTCCTTTTCATTGTCTACCCCTCTGGTGGTGCAGTGTTGGACTTTGAAGTTCATCTTTGCGCATCCACAGTTCTCTGTTGTCTGACAAACTCAATTCAGCAGCAATGAAGGCTTTGTCTGCTTTTGTGCTCTCTGTCAAAAGAGCTATTCATGATTAATAGTGGTTTTAATGTCTGTTTTACTACATTAACGCCTCAGTTATGACATGGAGGGTTGGTCTCGTACTGCAAGGCTGTGTGCTGGCTGTCTCACAGCATTGGAAGATTTTTGTTCCTTACAAATTGTGCTGTCAAAGAGGGCCATTCCATAAAGAGCATCCCCCACCCTTCGTCTTCTCTCTCATTAATTTATTTTTAGGTCTGATCTACTAATGGAATAAATTATACCGAGACTGGTCAACTAAGCCTCTGTGTATGTTCGTTGGTGTATGCGCTATTTCTTGACAGCATGGCACAAAATTGTTGCATCTACTGTAGGTAAATATGTTGAGACATTAGTGATGGTACACCAGCCAACTCTGATCTGTTTGCAGAGTGCTATTTGGTGAGGAACATAGGAAAACATGTTTTTGATGGAGACGAGTCAGCCAACAGGCAGTGCAGCCTTTTAAAATGCAGATGGCTTTCCCTAGTTGGCCAATTAGTAACTTTAGCTCTGGAACACTTATCCGCTTTCATCTTCTTGTGTGTGTCTTTCTTTTGGGGTGCAGGGCGCTTAGTGTGGAGTATGTGGTGTATGCATGTGTGCATGTGTTGGTGCGCACATTCATGTGTCTGTTTTCTGCAATAGTGAAAACCCCACACAACTTTATTCCACTGCTGCTGGCAGTGAGACAACCCACCATACTGTTAGATGTCAGATAATAAGCCAAAACACATATCGAGTCTTAACGAACATGGGACCGAAATGTGGAAGGCACCACTGTAAGCAGTGCAGTCCTGGCAGTATAAAAATTAAATGAGTTAAATGGGGAAAAATTGCCTTTTACTGAGCTACAGCTGGGTTAAGTAATGTGCGGCATTCCAGCAGCTTCGCCGCTGACCTCAATCTTTTCAGGAAACATTCAGTGGAGAAATAGGATCACAGATTAAACATTATTAACAGCACATAGGCACACAGTAGGAATTTAGATGAGAGACACAATAGCTCTCTAATAATAAGGCCTGTCACTGGAATGGAATGTTTTTTTCTGTATTTTTCTAGATTAATTATGTCTCCCCCTCTCTCTCTCTCTCTCTCCCTGTCTCTGTCTCCCTCTCTCTATCATGCAGGGCCAGACCCCAGCCCAGTGAGCTCCCCTTGCATGGAAACCCTCCTCCCTTGGCAGCCTCCTCCTCTCCCTAGAGCCTAGCGGCCAGCATGGCAGGATGAGCCTCTGCCAGCGATGATGATGGCCAAAAAGCAAGATGTCCGGGCACCCACCTACAACCTGGTCGTGGTTGGGCTGTCCGGCACGGAGAAGGAGAAAGGCCAGTGCGGCGTGGGCAAGTCCTGCCTCTGTAACCGCTTTGTCCGGCCAAGTGCGGATGACTTCCACCTAGACCACACCTCAGTTCTCAGCACCAGTGACTTTGGAGGCCGTGTGGTGAACAATGACCACTTCCTGTTCTGGGGAGAGGCTGGGCGGACGATGGAGGAGGGCCCAGAATGCCGTATGAATGTGGTGGAGCAGACAGAGTTCATTGATGATCAGACGTTCCAGCCACACCGAAGCACGGCACTGCAGCCTTACATTAAGAGGGCAGCTTCCACCAAGCTGGCTTCAGCTGAGAAGCTGATGTACTTTTGCACAGATCAGCTGGGGCTGGAGCAGGACTTTGAGCAGAAACAGATGCCTGAAGGCAAGCTTATGGTGGATGGCTTCTTACTCTGTGTGGATGTTAGCCGGGGTATGAACCGCAGCTTTGAGGACCAGATGAAGTTTGTCACCAACCTGTACAACCAGCTAGCCAAAACGAAGAAACCTGTGGTACTGGTTCTCACCAAATGTGATGAAGGAGTTGAGCGCTACATTAAAGACTCACACACCTTTGCCCTAACCAAGAAGAACCTACAGGTGGTAGAAACATCAGCACGCTCTAACGTCAATGTTGACCTAGCTTTTCTTACACTGGTTCAGCTAATAGACAAGAGTAGGGGAAAGCCCAAAATTATCCCTTACTTTGAGGCACTGAAACAGCAGAGTCAACAAATTGCCTCAGCCAAAGACCGCTATGAATGGCTGGTCAACCGAATTGTGAAGAACCACAATGAGACATGGCCCACTGTCAGTCGCCGAATGCAGTCTGCCCCTGAGTACAAGGACTATGTTTTCCTTGAGGGAACAGCTAAAGCCAAGAAGCTCTTCCAGCAGCACGTGCATAGACTTAAACAAGAGCATATAGAAAAACGTAGGAAGGCCTATCTAACCACTCTACCACAGGCCCTGTCTGTACTGTTACCAGAGTTGGATGAGATAGACCACCTGAGCTGGTCTGGAGTTCAGAAAGTCCTTGAGACAAAGAGAGATTTCTCCCAGTGGTTTGTAGTGCTAGATGACACCCCTTGGGAGACCACACCACACATTGATAACATGGAGGATGATCGAATCCCCCAGGACCTTCTGGAGACCCCTGCAGCTGAAGCTATCTATGAGACCCACCTGGAGCAGCTGAGGAATGAACGCAAAAGGGCTGAGATGAGATGGGAGTTCAAGGAGAAGCTAAGTGTCTCTCCTTTCATCACACCAGGGAAACCCTGGGAGGAGGCCCGAAGCTTCATCATGAATGAAGACTTCTACCAGTGGCTGGATGAGGCTGAATATCTGGACATCTACAACAAACATCAAAAGGAGATCATTGACCGAGCCAAAGAGGACTTTCAGGAACTGCTTCTTGAGTACTCTGAGCTCTTCTATGAGCTGGAAGTTGATGCGAAACCAAGCAAAGAGAAAATGGGAGCCATTCAGGAGGTGCTGGGTGAGGAGCAAAGGTTTAAAGCCCTGCAAAAGCTGCAGGCAGAAAGGGATGCTCTGGTATTGAAACATATCCACTTTGTCTACCACCCCACAAAGGACACCTGTCCCAACAGCCCCCATTGTGTGGATAGTAAGATAGAACAGATACTTGCTGCCAGATTCCCTACCCGCTACCCATCATCAGACACTTCAAGACTGGATGGTGGGAGGGCTGAACGAATAAATCTTGTCATCCTAGGGAAAGATGGGCTAGCCAGAGAGATGGCAAATGAGATAAGGGCCTTGTGCACCAGTGATGACCGGTACGTGTTAGATGGCAAAATGTATGAGTTAGCCCTTCGTCCCATAGAGGGCAATGTGCGTCTGCCAGTTAATTCCTTCCACACACCAACCTTTACACCCCATGGTTGTCTGTGTTTGTACAACTCAAAGGAATCCCTCTCATATGTTGTCGAGAGTATAGAGAAGCTTAGGGAGTCAACTATAAGCAGAAGGGAAAGGGAAAACAGCTTAGCCCAACTCCCGCTGTCCCTCCTTCTGGTCACTAAGCGGGGGGTGGGGTCCATAGGGGATATTGGTGGGGAGACAGCTCAGACTCTTATCCAACAAGGGCAGCAGGTTGCTGGAAAGCTGCAGTGTGCATATCTAGACCCTGCCTCTCCAGGTATGGGCTACGGGCGCAATGTCAGTGAAAAGCAGATCAACCAGATGCTGAAGGGCCTCTTAGAATCACGGAGAAGCATAGGGAGCAGCTCCCCTCCATTGCCCCCTCCATCATCTGCTTTCAGAGACTCTCAGTCCCAGCCAGTGCTAGAGGCAGACCTGAGGATAGTCATGTGCCTGATGTGTGGAGACACATATGACCTAGACCAGCTCCTTGCTCCCTTCCTGTTGCCCCAACATTGTCGTCCTGCCTCCACTCTCAGCAGTGGCACCTCCATTCTGCTGGATCTCAGTATAGGAGGTCAGAGGCAGAATATTGAGTTGTCAATACTCTCTTTCCATTCCTCATTCTCCCTCCGCAAGACCAGGCTGGTCCACGGCTACATTGCAGTTTACTCTGCTCGCCGCAAGGCCTCTATGGAGACGTTATGTGCTTTCCTGTGTGAGGTCCAAGACATCATCCCAGTCCAGTTGTTAGCAGTGGGGGAGAGCCAGATGGAGCTGTCAGACTCAGAATCAGCAAAGGAGCAGGTCAGTCAGGGAGATGAACTGGCCCATGAAATTGAGGCTAGGTTTAACACAGTAATATGTGGACATGGTGGGGTAGTAGGGGGGCTTCATAAGATAGACCTTTTCCAACCCTTCCTCAAAGAGGTGGTAGAGAAGCGCACTATTGTTGAGGCCACGCACATGTATGATCACGTGGCTGAGGCATGCACCAATGAGAGCATCAGTCCTCGCTGTGGCTCTCCTAGTCCAGTTAACATTCTTATGGACTCAGAGGATGATATCGACCCGTCACCACCTTACCCTACCCTGAGGGAGGATGGTAGTCTGAGTTCTCACCTCGGAAGCTTTAAGCTGCCAGATCTGGATTCAAGTGATACCTTCTCTGTCATCTCTGAGCTGAGCACCTTTGAGAGCAAGCTCAACAACAAGGTTCCTCCTCAAGTGAAGCCCAAGCCTGTCCGCAAGGTTAACCTCAGCCCTTACATGGACCAGCAAGGTGGCACCAACCGCCGATCCTTGCCCCAAGCTGTCACCTGGGCTCCAGGTAGTGACGGGGGCTATGACCCCTCCGATTACGCAGAGCCCATGGATGCTGTGAGCAAACCTCGACCCACAGAAGAAGAGAATATTTACTCTGTCCCTCATGACAGCACACAGGGCAAAATTATCACCATCCGCAATGCCAACAAAGGTCACTCCAACGGTAGTGCTGGGGGGAATGGGTCAGACAGCGAGGCTGACAGCAGCTCACTGGAGCGCAGGAGAAAGCTGTCCGCCATTGGGGTGAAGCCTAAGCTTTACAGAGACAGGTCCAAGCGGCTTGGCAAGTTCAGCAGTTTTAGGACAAGCTTCTCGATAGGCAGTGATGATGAGATGGGCGGTCCACCCAAGGCTAGCCAGGATGAGGGAGGAGCGCAAAAGGACAACTCCATTGAGGAGAGTGAGGACCCCAAAAGGAGAAATATCCTTAAGAGCCTGCGCAGAAATCCAAAGGTTAGTGTATGTGCATCCATCTGTTTATGTTAAATATGTGTGACATACGGGATAAATATGCAAATATGTCTCAACTCTATTAAGTGACTAAAAAATGCCCAAGTACATCACTTAGTAATTTATAAACTTGAAGTATTTTCTCAACCAAAGCTTAAAATAACCTCCAAACTGAAAAGTACCATGCACTAGTAAGTATTTTGGCAGGGAAAGCATCACAAAATTTTGAGCAAAACACTAATTGTACCTAAAGCAATGACTAACTCAAATCAGTGACCCTCTGCAATACAGGATGTTATACCACTTCATCTGCAGTATATATACACATGTATTTGTCTATGGAAGAATGGATAAAATGTCTATAATCTTCAGTATAATTGGTCCTTGGCTGAGATTAAACACTGAGATAACCGTGTTTACCACTAATTTTGAGGAGTAACTAACAAGTTCAGTATAATCTCTACTTTCTGCAGCTTAGCTCAGTGAAAACATAACATACTGTGGGGGTTCCTCTGAAAGCGTGTCTGCCATATTTTTTTCACTGACTGCTCTGTGGGAGTCCTCTAAACTAGCCAGATCATCAGAGGGAAAAGAGACAAACTCCAGTCACTAAACTTCTATACCAGAAGGCAGAAACTCCTAATGAATAGGGACAGAGCCACAGTATACAGTGTGCTGTTTTATCTGCTCATGCACCTGTGTGTCTGCTTGGTTGCATCAGTTTACCATTATGTGAGAGCTGACATAATAATGTTTGACATTTATTTCACCAGGATTTTGAAAGCATCAACATCCATCATGCAGTTCTTATTATAGCAGTACATGAAGAGAAATTAAAACTAATGTTATATCTCAGCGCATTCGCTGTAAACACTCCTGCTGCTCAGGAAATGACAGTAGTAATGAGTAAAAGAATGAGAGAATCTCAGCACAGGAGTCAGTCCAGATATAAAACCTTCACTCTCACTTCCAGCCTCACTTGTAGTATGGCATGCTCTGCAACTAACCGCAACCTAAGTGTTAAAGGATGCAGTGCATGTGCCATTAGTGATTGAGTGATCAACATCAGTGTCATCTAGTTAAGGCAGTGTTGTTTACTGTTCACTGTATTGCAGTTAGGTATGTGCCTCCCAATTCTTCCCTGTCAGCTTGGCTTTCTCTGCTTCCTTCCTTTCATTCTCTCATATTCACAGTGTTTGTCTTCTCTTCTTGCTGATTCATACTTTCTGCTTCTCATATTCCTGTCACACACTCTCTCTCTCTCTCCATTATGTTCCCCTCATATCTGTCTTTCCCTTCTTTTTTTTTCTTCTTCTTTTTTTTTTGCTAGAGGCTTTTTTTGTTGCGCACACCGGTATCTCCCACTTCACTTGTTCCCAGCCCCTGTCTGCCCCTCTCCTGTTCACTTCTGTGCTTGTCTCTCACACGTGTTGTGGTGATACGTTTGACCTTACAATGTTAGGCTTATCAGCCTGGCATGCTGTTCATTCACACGCATGGCATGGCACAGAAGTGCCAGTTGAATAGGAGTTACAGCTGTGTATGTTGTGCTTGTGCGTCTGTGATAATTACCATGGCTGTCAGGGGGGTGGAACAGGAGGGGGATGATTAATGTTTTCACACACTCAGCTGTGATGTCCAAGTACCTGCGTGAAGGCTGTCATCTCGCATAGCTCCGAACTGCCTAAGCTACGTTCTTCCCTTTATGCACTAACTGACTTAGCTCATAGTGTGACATTTGCCTTTCTGAAAAAAGTGTGCAAGGATTCAAATGGCAGCAGGGTAGTTTATTGGTCAAATAGACTACCAATGAAGTGGACAGCCAAGTCCAAGCCCCATGTTAGTAAGTATACAAGCTCCAGTAGCACTGACTTTTACCCAACCCTGTGCTCTGACCCTGTACTCAGAGGGGGGCAAGTCGAAAGGGGGATCAATAAAGTATCACATGACACATTATAAACCGACATGTTTCAGAACAAATCCCCAAGAAAATTGAAGCCAGCAGGAGTTAGATCAATGTCGTCATCATTTCTCTAATTAGTGCCTCTGATTTGTGCCCTACAGCAGGTCTGGGATCTGGATATCCACATTACAGGCCATTATGGCTTAATTGTGGTTGTAACAAAGTGATCAAGTTCCATCACCTGTTTTCTAAGCAGCTGTCTCAAAGATAAGAGCCAATTTTCAATCTGTCCCAGCCTGAAATCCCCTCAGGATGACATGTTATTGAGTTATTTGGTCATCTCAGGGAGACGTATTGTAGCAGTGACTGGGGGTTGGAATAGAACTGACCGTTCCTGGTAGTGGCTTGTCAGGGTTAACACAAAGTCAGATTTTCAGTTAGTTTTTGCAGTGTAAACACTTTCCTGGTCTGAGCCTTAGGGTACTGTCCACCAATCTTGAGTCATGACAGGTAGGAGCAACAATTGAAACTGACCCAAGCCCATTAAACCTCCCTTTACCTTAGTACTGACCAACTGTGTCTCAATCCTGCCTGCCCACCCTCCCTTAGCCAGAGGCCGGAAATGTTTCTTCTCTCTCCTGCAGCCTTTTTTTTTTTTTTTCAAACCTCCTCAGCCAGCAAGAGTAATGCTTCAAATTCCTCAGTCACCTAGTTCCAGTCTAGTGTCCTCATGCAAGAAATGAGAGGGAGGGAGACAATCAAAAAAAAAAAAAAAAAGGGAGAAAAGACAACCTCAGAAAGAAAATAAAATGGAGCTGGAGAGAAAGAGTTGTGTTAGAAATGTTAGGACTCTTTTCTTTTGGATTGTGGCTTTGTGTTTCAGCATCCTACAGTGTGCAGTGTATGTAAACACTCACCATGGTGTCTGTATGCTACTATTAAGGATGTGTTGTGTTTGTCTTTTGTGGTAGAGGTCTGTTTTGTCTTCTCAGCGCTGGCAACATATCCTGTCTCAGTCAGCAACTAAAAGGAGTGGCTAGAAGGCAAAACTGCAGGGGGAGAAGACAGTAAGAGAGAGAAGTGGGGGGTGGGGTGGGGGGGGGGTGTACAGAGACAGTCTACTAAACTGAGATAGGGCACAGATACACAAGACAGTCAGTGTGATGGGACACAAATAGATGAGCTGTTACTTGGAGCTGAAAACCAAGCTGCCAGTGAGTCTTATAGGCTCATGTCTATTATTACTACCCATTCCATTCAGTTAAATACTCATGAGGGTTTTTTGTGCTACTTGTGAGCAAATGAGTACAAACTTGCCATTTACAGATCTTCACCGAAGAAAACACAAGTGGAAGGACATCCGTATGTTGAGAGAGGGAGTGTCAAAGAAGGATGGGGCAGGGCAGCGGGGGAGGAGGTAGCTTGGAGTGATAAGTGAAAGAGTTCCAGTTAGGAATTTGCTCATGTAGAGTTATAATGGAAAGAAAGCTGGGCAACAGTTACTGACTTGCTGGGAAAGTCTGCAGTTATTTAACCTACATATTGCGGCACAGAGCCTTTGTCAACATTGTTGAATGAAGTGTAGACTCTTCCATTAAGCCAGTCATTGTTGCAGAGTCATCTCTTGGCATTTTTGTCTTGTCACTTGAGCACCAGTTTGATAGGGGAGGTAGTGACAGTGCCCTTTTTCTACAGCTTATTAGAGAAAAATGCCCTCGATAGACTTTGAATGATAATAACAGCAATAATAAATTGACCAATATTCTTTTTTAAAATAACAAAATTGTATTAATGATATGTCTCTAAATGTATGAAAGAATGAATTAATTTTTATTATTGTGTGATACATAAAAGTATGCCTGGCTCACATGGGCTTATATGACACGAGACATTGATACAGGCCTCGTCGAGTGCGGCATACATATAAATAGAGAAAGCTCAAAAACAGAGAAACAATTTGTGCATCTTTAACAATCAGATCTTAAGACAATTGTTGTCTACAACAGACAAATCTATATGTGTATAGGGCTGCAGAAATCGGAATAAATACTAATTAGATAATCCATCTGGCCTTCTTCCCGAGACAAAGCGAGCAAACTTAAACTCATCAGAATTTAACAACCATTCCAGTTTTGGATCATCTGTACACCAGAGTATTTCAAGGTCTTTTTGAGCCACCTCATGGAAAATAAGCTCTTTTAAATTGTCATAATATGTGCAGTACAAAAGAAACTTCAACTTCACCCAAATCACACAGCTCATGCAATCTGTGTTCCACCTGGAAATGTTTTAATTGACCAACTACAGTGGCTAGGCAAGGAATACTAGCTCTCAACACTGACACTAAAGATCTCTGGCTTCTAGATAAAGAAGATTTAACATGTGATTCAGGGCCAGACTTTTGTTTCAGGTGCGCACAAAGTTAACATAACAACACAAAGTATTCCTGTGGATACACAGCATATCCACCTTCTTAAAAAACCGAGTAAAGGTATTTTGCCCATGGAGAACCGTGATTACTCCACATAAACACCTTTTTATTTATTCTGTCCTATGCCGTTTTGATCAAACAATTCCACAGTAGGATTATTTCACATTTACGTTGTATTGATCGTGTTACCCAGCTCATGTCTCTCTAAATTGCTGGAATGGGAGCAAATCTGTAAACCCCAAGAAAGCACCATATATAGCTCTCCTCTGTATAGTGTCTACAATTTTAGATCTGTCTAAGCCCCATATCCCTGCAGCATAGTTTATTATGGCAGAGACACAGGCATCATAAAGTTGGATGTATATAGAATAATAATTGGAGAGCCTCATTACATAATTTCAGTTTTTAATGACTGATCTTAGAGCTCTCCCTGCAGAGTTGACAAGGGATCCAATTTTGGTTTGCTTGCAGTTGACAGTAAATTTTGTTTTGTTTTGAACAGTAAACACCATTAAATACAAGTCATTTTGAATTTTAACTATAATGAAAAACACATTAAATGAAACTATAAAAATGTGAATTGAATAGAAATGAAAAAACAAAACAAATATACATATGAATGCTGCCAGTAAAACATTTATCACTGCATTTCCTGCTTTTTGTCTTTTTGATATTTTCTAACACATGCAGTGTAATAATGATATATCTAATAACCACATATCAGCCAATAATATGGGGCTGCAGATGTATTGGTCAGGCTCCATTAAGTAGAAGCTTAATGAAAGGTGAAAGCTTGGCAATACTGAGCCAGCTGAACGACAATATAGATAAATAACAGAATAATTTCATTAAATGTTAAGACATCAAGCAGTGCAGAAAAACCACAGGTGAGCCCTTGTTGATCTGCTCAGTCTTAATTAGTGTTTCTGCTCTTGTTTCTTCGAGTAGTGCTGTAAGTGATTGTGTGTACATGCTGTATCGAGCATGTTTGGTGGAGTGCAGTGAGGCCAGTATCTGGAGCAGAGGGCGCGCCGGGCGCTCCCTCTCTCTAATGAGTGCTCCTGCTCCTGCTTTTCCCTGTGTCTGTCTGTCAGGCCTGCACTGCGCCTACAGTCTATGTGCCTAGCCAACCATGCATCCCCGCCTCACCACCCAGCCTGCCAGGGCACAGCCTCAGGGGGCTGACAGACTTACTCCAGATCCAGGCCTCGGGGGCCTTCAAAACATTCCCGCTGAACACCATTAAAGAGCAGTACAATTACTGCTGATGCCTCAGCCATACGGAGGCAGGCAGAGAATGTTGCAGGAGTGTATTGGAGGTCTCTTAACAGGAGTTGGAAAGTAATTAAACAATGAATAAGAGAGTTTGATTATCTGAGAGCTGCAGTGCAGTAGAGAGAGAGTGAAAGAGAAACAGAATGCCAAAGGAAGAAGGAGTAAGAGAGTAGAGTGATGAAGGAGCTGATATATATCTCACTGATGCACACGACAGGGGTCAAAACAGGAATGTATCATTACTTAGTCTATGGTTTGAAGGAATGTGTGGGATGGGTGTTTGTGCATGCGCATGTGTGTTGGCCTTTTAACTTACATAAAAACGCAGTCTCTTTCAAATAAAGTCATGGTCTTTTCCATCTAAATCTGCTTGTTTCAATAACAATGCCGCTAGGCTCAGTGTCATTTTGGAAATGTGTGCCTATGTCAGCAGTGTCAATGCCAATCAGGCTTAAATAATGCCAATGTTGTTTTTTTTTCTCCAAGTGCTCCTACTAATCTGGTCTCCCTTTCAATTTTTTGTTTTCCAGAAACCACGACCCAAACCCAGGCATTCCATCTCGAAACCCATTGAAAGCAACTACTTTGGCATGCCACTGGCCACTGTGGTCACCCCTGAGAGGCCAATTCCGGTCTTCATCGAGAAGTGCATCCGTTTCATTGAAACGACAGGTAAGAATCTGTTATAGTTTACTTATTAAGGAGCACAGATGCTTCATGGCATCCAGTCATACACAGCACAGGCAGTTGTTTTCAGTCATTTAAGCATTGCCTGTTGTAAAATTATTTCAAAGGATCCGTTCTGCCTCTGCGTGTGCTGTACCTGCCTCCCTTAATTACTCCTTCTTTCCTGCATTTTTTCCTTATCTTAATCCTCCTCCCTGGTGGGATTGTTACCCACTGTCTTCGCCGCTAAGAGTGCCATTCAGTCGTCCTCCTTAAATCATGCACAGACTTTGTGTCTGCATGCACATGCATCTCTGCTTTCTATTGTGTCTCCCTTATTCTTTGTTCAGGTTTGATAAATGGTAGTGTTTGGCTGAGCTGCAGGCCCTATAGGTGGGCCACCACCTCCAGGGAAATGAAACACGTTTGGCGGTGGTGTTAACTTACGTTTTTATAATCTAAATAGTCAAGAAAGTAATATGAAGTGTGATAAAGTAAAATCCTCATTTACAGATTATTGTGGCCTCAGTTTCTGGTGGTTAGCTTTAGAGTGAGTCATCAGAGCCACATTCAGATGAATGGGATGATGAAAAAAGTCAAGGAGGATTTTTGCATGTATTTAAATGAAATACTATAGATTAACCTTAGCTATGGTGTGTATTAGCTGGTGGTTTGGTGTGTTTAGCTAACAGGTCAATCTGTTGCCATCAACCTCCTCTCCTCTCCTCTCCTCTCCTCTCCTCTCCTCTCCTCTCCTCTCCTCTCCTCTCCTTTCTTCTCCTCTCTGGAAGTACTGGGAGCACAGATGTGGTTGGATAGCCTCTTCTAACCTTTGTACCCTGTTGCCCAGATGCCAGACCCCCTGCCAGGCTGCTCTGGTGCCCCACTGCCCTAGGATTGCCAGCTTGCCTCTCACCCTGCCACCAGCTGTTACACTAAACCAGAAGGGACTTAGTGCTGGGTCGATGCATGTGTATATTAGCACACAGCTCCTTATTCTTGGCTCGGCTGTAACTAGGATTGTAGAAATAGTCATGAGCCAGCCTCCCATTCCTCTACTGCCAAATAACTCAATATTTTTAATTGGTTAAATTTTTGATATTTATATATAGTTAGCTTTTAAGGGCATTTTCTGCAAGTTTTACTTAATTGGAAGATTTGCATGATCTTCTTATTCCTCTGCAAATCAACTACTGCTTTTAAACTCAACACAACGAACCAATACCTTCTAAAAGACCTGTCCCAGAACATTGTCTCTATTTACCTATACTTGGTATACTGACTTTCTTATTTATTCATTGATTTAGACTGGTTTCTAAAATATTGGGTCTAAAATAATGCAATGGAAAAGAACCAGCCTAATAAAACTAAACTCCCATTTTCCCAGGAAAAATATGGTGGATTTGATGTCAGTGTTGGTTACTATCCAGAATGTTTGTTTTATTTGTTTTGTAGCGTATTTAACATGGTTTAGGAGATTTACTTATACATCCTAGTAATCCTTGATTTAAAAAAAATGCTTAAATTTGCTTAAAATTATGTTTATTACCGTCCATAATGTGAGCTGCATTTGAGCAAGTGAGTTTTTGTTGCTTACTCACATGCCAATACATTCCACTGTAATCTCTGTCCTGATTAGAGGCTCTGTATTTGTGGATTACTGCAGCCTTACAAAACATCCACCGCCTTCCTCAGTGTAGGAGTGTAGGGGCAAAGCTCTAGATAACAAGGTATCACGTTAGATTTCACCTCACCCTGCTCAGATGTTAACTGGAGCAGTCACAGCAGTTACTTCTGGATGAAGGAGAAAAACTGGTTGAATATGCATTTATATACATGCACACTGTGTGTGTGTATGAGCACACGTGAGGATGAATGCACAGCTCCTTCAGAGGTGTTTTCCACTTTTTACCCTCACTCACCCCTTTGGTATTTCTCCTAATCCTCCCCTCCTCTCTTTGGGTGCCCTTGTTCCTCCTGATCCACTCATCCCTCTCCCTCTGTCTCTCTGAGTACCTTCACTTGTCAGATTTGATTTCTTTCATCGTCTTCCTAACCCATATTTCTATTTCTCCCCCCCTGTCCTATCGTCACCTCTCTCAATTCACATGCATTTTTTCCTCTCCTGCTGTCCCCTCCTTCTCTTTCCCTCCCCTTCATTGCTTTCTCTCCTTCCTCTTGTCAGCATGCTGTGTGTGTGTGTGTCCGGGTGTGTTTTAGCCAGGGGGTTGCCAGGTAATGTTCTACCCCATAGCTCCCTCTGTCCGATCAATATCACAAGGTAGGAAATTGGATGAACGTTCGGGCTCAGCTCTTTTCAGTGTGTGTTTGGCTTGTTCCCGTGTTCTTTGTGTGCGTCTGCATGTGTGAGTAGTGCTGCCTCACACATCTTACAGTCAGATCCGCTAAGAGTATGTGTGCAGAACTATTTTGTTTACATACTAACACATGCGGCGCAGAATGGCACACCCAGGGAATTACTGCAACTGGAAGGGGAAATGAGTTACAATGTGTTATTCAGTTTTGATTGTAGTTGCCCTAAGTCAGACTTTACTTATCCCATATCTGCGTCTACAATCTGCAACTATAATGACACTCGCAGGAAATTACTGTACAGTGCTGACACTATGTTTGTCACTGAAGTGTGAGCTGATAATAAGTGACGTTGTGAGGCTGACCCTGGACCCGCAGCTTTGACCTACATCCTTCCCTTTTCCCTTTACCTCAAACAAAAATACTCACAGCTAACTTAAACCCAAACCCAGTGTTCCTGCCTTTATTCTTATCAGTCTAAATGTCATTGATAATCCTCTTACAGTCTTGTATTCATGAATCTGAAAAAACCTGACTTTCATTTTTTTTCCTGTTATTGCTTTCCCAAGCCAGGCTATTAAAATACCAGAAAATAATATATATATGTATGTATGTATGCATGTGTGTGTGTATGTATATATATATGTGTGTGTATGTATATATATATGTACTTAATTTCTGTTTTCTGCTTTTATTTTTTCTATTCAAAAGTCTTCTTTCTTCGTCACTTCTCTTATCCATGCTTCATAGTTCACTCCCTTTGTCCTTGAGAAGAATAGGAGTGGATGTGGTATTTTGTGTTATTTTCATGCATTGTGAGCTTGTAGAAAAGCAGCTATATAAAATCAATCCATAGTGACTGCTGTTATCTTTCCTCAGCCCTGGCTTTCTCTCAGCGTGGTAGCTGCAGTGTGCTCTGCTCTTGGGTGCCGAGGTGATGAATGCGTGTTAGCGTGTGCGGGCATATCTGCTGGCCGTAGCAGCCTCCATAGCGACATAAAGGGCAGCACCCAGCGACTGCCTGTCTCCATGGTGAACTATGAAATCAGCCTCTGGGCTGCTAAACCCATAGAGAAATGCTGGGTTTCTCGGGCTGATGTGGGATCAGCTGGAGTGTTGTGAGACAGTAACATGCTGCAGGAGCACAGCTGCTAACTGCCGAAACATTTATCGCACTCTCAGAGTTTGTGTGATTGCAGACTCTCAGGTGTGTTTTTGGCCACTTGAGGTGGTGTTGGAAGTGGTGAACTTGCTGTAGCTTGGGGTGTATTTTTAAGTTTCTACATGTGCCCTGTATGGATTGATGATAGCCTACAAAAGTTTAACAGCATTTTTCATCAGGGCTAAAGAAGAGGATGCAGATAAAACAGTTGTTTGTTGCAGGAAAGGCTATTATTTACGTTGACCCCAGGAAGTCCTAGTGCTTTGTTTGACCCTAGAGGAAGAGGATGCTGCTCACCTTTACAAGCTATCATGTAAAAACACTCTATCCACTGACTTTTCTTTTCTTCTTTTTGTCCCTGTAACCTCCATCTTTTATGTGTTTTGTTGTTTCAAGCACATTCCCTGTCCTTCTTTATATCCCTCCTTATCTAAATCCCCTTATTTTTTCTCATTCTCTCTTTCATCAGTCTGACCCTCACTCCTATGCATCCTCACACTCCCCCACTATCTTTTCTCATCCTTGGGTGCTTGTCCTATTTTGCCCCTATCTCTCAACTGACTCTCTTTCCCCACCACTGCTACACTACTCCCCTCTCCCTATCTCTTCTCCCATCCCTGTTTTCCTAGTGTCTGGCTAGAAAAGCTTTTGTGGATAATTGATTGGTAGAAGGAGGAGATCGATGCTGTATGCCTTGACTGAGAGCTCTCTCATTTCCTCCCTGCCTCTCTCTCGATCTCTCCCTCTTTTTCTGCCACTCCCTATCTCCCTCGCTCCCTCTGGATTGCTCTTTGTCTCCCTGAGTCACCACAAGTGTGAACGAAGAGGGAATTTCAAGGGTGGGAGGTGAAATCTTATCTTTTTTGTAAATTGGAGGAAAGTATTAATGAACCAAAATGACGGCTATCCATGTGCATTTGCTTTGACTCAGTTGCTTGTGTTTTCATTTTCTGAGTACATGGATGTGCTGCTAAAATACAAGACTTAAGGATATATTTACCACGACTGTATATGTAAGTGATATGACATGCTAGGGACAGAGCTGTCTGGAAAGCAGTTAAGTTGTGTTATCTGTCGCAGAACTTAAATGTATTGTATGGCGGACAGTTCTGAAAATGCAATTGTGGTTTTCAAGGAAAGAAATATTAGTTAAGTTAGTATTTGTGCTTTCAACAAAAAGATCTGTGAATCTGTGATCTGTGTTAAATTGAAAAGGCCCCTCTGTTAAAACTGTCAACAACATTAGATTATTAGATATTAGAATAGCATAGATAGATTATTTCTATAAACACATAATAAAATCCAACCGGACTGCTTAATAAGTATTTAACTGGCAGCTTCAACCATATTGCTTTAGACTGCGCCTGCTGTGAGCCATTAAAAGTCTGGAAAAATGCATAATCAAGCAAAAGGCAAGGTAAACAGAAAGGTAGAAATGTATGAAAGATAGCAGACTGTTGCATCCCCACTCTTTTGCCTTGAATTGCTGTAATGATAAATGGAGAGTTCTAGTCAAGCCACCTCATATGCATCTTTAAGCTTTCTGCAGTATTCTTTATTGCTGTCTGAGAGGATTTGATGGACCAGAGTTTATCTACAAACATACTGACGTGTGTTCAGTAAAACAGTAGCCACAGATTTTATACCTGCTTTTTCCAGATGTTAAATTTCAGACACAGTCTTGTTTACTCTGCTGCTGTCAGTGGGTGTGTTTTGCACCTCTAAATAGAAATGTGTTAAATACATATTACAGTAGCTCAAACATGCAAATTTTAGCAGTGCTGCTTGCCCTCCCTCTTCCAGGACAAAAGCTGCCAATCTGAAGTAAGTAACCTCCTAAGATTGGAGTTTGGTGTTAGAGGAAAAACCACATGGTCTCTGCACTACCTTTTTAAAGTGTGTGGCACCAAG
This sequence comes from Lates japonicus, assembly GCA_033238685.1. NCBI lineage: Eukaryota > Metazoa > Chordata > Actinopteri > Centropomidae > Lates > Lates japonicus. The sequence continues at coordinate 60,616 of BRZM01000250.1, read as the reverse complement.
GTAGCCTCAGTTTGTCACAGTGCAGCAATGGGCTCTTAGCAGACCTGCAGGAGTGCTTTATAGGTTTAATAAATAGTGCTAATACTGTGTTTAGATGGAAGGGGATACAGGGAGAGGCCATTAGAGCAGCTCGCAGTAGCTCTACTTTTTCAGCCCTTCAGAGTGAATCTATACACCTCGTAATATATCAAAGGGTTCTTGGAGGTGATTGACCAACTACTATAAATACTTGATACTTGTGGCAAATTAAACGCCTGGAAAGAACACTGAGCTAATAACACTCTTCTTTCCCTCTCTCTCTCTCTCTCTCCACCAGGTTTGAGCACTGAAGGCATCTACAGGGTCAGCGGGAACAAAGCAGAGATGGAGAGCATGCAGCGGCAATTTGACCAAGGTGTGTTACATTCTGCTTACAGTACTCACACATACATGTGAACACATGCTCATTGTTGCTTCAGCGGTGTACTGAACAGGCTGGGTGTGAGGGAAAGGCCACGAGAGTGTGTATGTCTGCTTCTATCTATAACAAGCCTGGATCCCCTTAATTAACCAGGGAGCATTCATTCTGTCAAGGGAATTGGCCTTCGCTTCCTTTTAGACTGTAGAGCTGCCTCCTCAGTCATCTACCTGCTCCAGCGTGCATGTGCATGTTCCACACGTGTGCACGCATCAGATGCTCTCAGTGTGGGTCTCCATGCACGTGCCTGTCTGGTGTGGGCAGTTAATTACCTCCAGATTGGTTTGGTTAATGAAGCATGTCGCTGCCGAGATAGATAGCAGAGCAAGATGGCCTGTGAATGCGTGTGTGTGCGTGAGCGTCTGCGCCTCGTTGAGGTTAAATCCAGCTCAGGTAATCAGAGTTGAAGCCCTGCGTTGAATCATTCTGAGCCCCGGGCCAATGGGACAAGACAATTACAGGTGAAACTACAGCACAGGTGTCTCATAGCCGTACTGAAGATGGCACTTCATCCGTTCCCTGAAGATTCAGATAACTCATTACAGGAGAAAGTAGCATCAGAAGCACTGCACTTTGGAAAGTCTGAGTGGGAGCTCTCTTCAGACTATTCAAGAACTCTCTAACCATATCTGTATTACTTTTTTCATTCTACACATACTGCCTTTGTAAAGTAAAAAGTTATCAGAAAATGGCTTTTTTAATTAAGCCTTTGCTCACACACACACACACACACACACACACACACACACACACACACACAGTCTCCACTAGAGTGGTGCTCAGTGTTTTTTGCTGTCTTTGGCTCTCTGAGCTATCTTTATCTCTCAGATGTACTTAGAAATTCATCTAGATTTCATTCTACCTTTTATTTAAATACATTTATCAGCAAAATGATCCATGATTAAATGAGTAGATGAGAGGTCTAGGACAGACCTGTTCATACAGACACTTGTGCATCTATAAGTTGTGTGCTACAACCACAAACTGTGAATTTTAGTGGGTGAAGCAATATGTGTAATTTTACATTGTAATATGCTCCAATCAGTAACTAGACAGTCTGTTTTTATCCAGAAAATGTCATATAATACCTGACAGATCAAAGTACTCTATCACATTAATTCACAAGTCATATATAAGTCCATTATTTCCATTCCATTTGTTTCACGAATTTTATAGCTCAGTCTGTGGTTGAATGAACATTTTCAAAATGAAGCTTCACAACTATAGTATATAGTGTATTACAGGGCTATTATTTTGGGAAGAGTGTTTCTTTATTTTGACCACCTCTCTGATATACTGTATTCATGTAAAATTGTGATGTTTATATGTGATTCAGAATCAGACTTTATCGCCAAGTAAGACAGATAGAAAGTAGAAGTAAAAAGAGGCAAGCGAAGTAAGAGTAAATTCAAATGTTTGTTTGCTTTCTTCTTTTCAGACCACAACCTGGACAGCGGAGAGAAAGACTTCCACCATCAACACTGTAGCAAGACCTTAGAAGGCCTTCTCAGAGCTACCTGAGCCTCCTGGTGCCTACAGCAATAGGAGAGCTGGTGGAAGCCTTGAAAGTGAAGTCCCTGGGGCTCTGGTTTGAGGGATGGAAGGGGGCACACACAGGATGTGGGCAGAGTTGCTGGCTAAAACCGAGGGTGTATTGGATTTGCTTGAAATCCTCTGCACCGTTGTAACACTGTTTTGGCCTAACAAGCTCTTGCAATCCAAATCCATCCATGGGGAGAAATTGGATTTGCCACTTTGTTGAGAACTTGAGAAGGCAGGGAGAAAAGAAAGGGAGGAGAGGAATGTTTAAGGCTTGGGAAGGAGGATGTGGGGATGATTGCACGTGGAGGGATGCGAGCACCATGGATGGCGGTTTGAATGAAGTCATGAGAAAACAGTGCCTTGGAGAATAAATGAAGAGCCCTCGCTCTCCGCGCCTCTCTTTCTTTTTCTGTCCTGTAATCTATGGGAATGAGTTTAAAGGCATAACCCAATCTTGCATCACTGCCAGAGAGATTTACCCCTGTGTGTGAGCTATCACTCCTGAGCTCTACATGTGTGTGTGTGTGTGTGTGTGTGTGTATATGTGTGTGTGTGTGTGTGTGTGTGTGTGTGTGTGTGTGTGTGTGTGTGTGTGTGTGTGTGTGTGTGTGTGTGTGTGTTTTAACGGCTAGCGGACCCTTCAGCCGTGACAGGACTGATAAAGCTCCTGCAGTCTGCAACAGAAGAAGGAGACAGAGAGTGAAAAAAGAAAGTGAGTCGAGTTGCAGAGACAAAAGCTTTCATTTAGTTGAAAACAATTGGGCCAGCATTTCAGAATCTTATTTATTTATGTTTTTACGTTACCAGACTGAAATTGTTGAGAAAAGCTGGGTGGGTTGATTTTAGTGGATATTTGTCAGTGACATTACTTTAAATAAGCTCTGGGAAGTTAGTTAAGTTGTAAGTGCTGTTGATGGATGCAGCAAGAGGAACTTTACTGGCTGTGTGAAGTCATTCCGCCCGCAAATCTGTTTTTGATCCAGACTGACCTCATTGTGGGGAATTAATACAAACTCAGATTCTCTGATTACTAAATCATGTTTATTAATGTGGAGAGAGAACATCTGTATTCTCACTGCTGCTCTCTCTGCTTTCGCGCACACAAACACACCTCCACTACAAAGCACTTTTGGGATGGACTGTATTGTTAGCGGGTGACGTCAGCTCTTCTGACTCACTCCATCAAGGCTTAACACACCCAGTGCATGTGTGTTGTGTGAGGAGTTGCTGTAGTCTCTGCTTGAGACAGCACTATGATGGAGTGGGTGCGTGGTGTGTTTCTCCTCTGGGATGTGTGTGGTCTTTGTCTGTCATTTCTGAGAACTGTAGCATAGAGATCCTTTTTAGATCGTGTGTGTGTGTGTGTGTGTTTTCTCACTGGGATGTGTGACAGCGTGCTATTGTAGGATAAATCACTGTGTCCTGCACAAGATTTTTGAGAGCTGAATCAATTGCTTTCAGTATGCTCTTCAAACTCTCCTCTTCTCCACTGTCCCCTCCTTCCCCTCTCATCTTTCTTTTACTCACCACTCTCACTCCCTTGACATCTTTCCCTCAGATCCCCCTAATCTTTTCTTTCAGCCTCTTTCCTCCTCCTCTAACCTATAGGCTCTCTCTCACCCTCCTACCCACCCATTTCAAGAGAGATCAGCGTGGGGAGCAGGCGGCTTCAGGCGATGAGAGGACATTTCTGCTTGGCTTCACAGGAGAGTGCGAGGTCTTCAAATATGTCATCAGCCCTTGAACAGAGTGGTGGCGATTGGGTTGGGTCGTCCTCGACAGCCGTGCTGACTGCACGCTGGTCAAGTGACCTAGCAGTGACATCACCCAGAAGCCAGCACGGTGACAGAACAGAGGTTGAGTCATGATCTGTGCTAGTGCAGTGGTTATTTATTCTCTATACAGATGTTTATCGGTTAGCTCTGTCATCTTAGGTATGACAAATTATTACCATGCTCCAAAGATGCCAGAGAAAACTTTGTAGTCTGAATTCAAGTTCAGTATAGATCAGTGGTTTACAAGCTGAGGTTCCACGGCCCCAACAGGTCCAAAGATGGGCAAGGGGCCACATGGAGATTAAGAGAAAAGAACAAGATCAGTGTCAAGCTATTTTTGCTTTTTTTACTGTCTAATAAACATATTTTTACTTTGTCCTTGTAAAAATCTGTCACAGTCTAAGAGGAATAACTCACTCTTTGATTAAGCTGTTCACAACTTATGTCACAATTCAGCCATAAGAAGATATTGCTTCATCTCAAATTGCTAAGCCAAAAGATTGGGATCCTCCATAATAGATTAACTTAGTGTAATACAGTGTAGTATAGTTCTTGCACTGGGATGAGTACAAACTGGGTAAAAAGCACTTGATATCTTGAAATTTTTATCTGATAATTTTATCTAATCTCTGCTATTTTGATTGCTTGTTCTATAATTGGGTCATGTAATGGATATGGAGATTTAGAAAGGACACCATCAGGTTTTGTCAACGTGGATCATTTTGGAAGCATCTCTTTTCTGAAGTAGTGAACTGTAGTAATTAATTTCACTTTTGGTTTCCTATGTTTGCCAGGGTGAAGTCAGAACAACAAAGGTGAACCCTGATATTCAAGCGAGAACCTGTCCATCTGTTTCACAGCCCACTGATGAGACAGACTTCACCACAATGGGCGCCCTGACCGCCACCGCACCTACCAGACAATCATCGAGCTTCATCCACCAGTGTAAGCGCTTCTTCTACAATCAGCCACTGGCAGGCGGCCTCCGGGCTCCCCCCCACCTCCACGCTCTCCTCTGGGAGGGACGCAGCCCTGCCTGCATGGCGGGCTATTCATCTGTGACTCCGTCCCACAACTCCCTCACGTCCTCCTTCCACCCCTCCTGCTCTCATTTCCACACGGCCTCCATCCACCACCACCACCACCACACCACCACCATCAACATCACTTACCAGCATCAACATCAATCCCGCCCCACTCCCACCTCCTACTCCCAGTCCCGATCCTGCTGCCACCCCCCCTGCATCCTCATCACCCCCCTTCGGAACAACACACGCTGTGAACCAGGGATCAAGGAAGAAGAAAAAAAAAGAAGATAACGAGATTCAGAAAGGTCTTAGTGTTCAGAATTAGAGATCTTGAAGTTTGGGAAGGAACTGTAGAAGATAAATTGAAACGAGAACAGGAGCAAGGAGGAGAAGTTGGGAGAGATTGAGTGAGATGCAGTATGTACAGGGAGAAACCTACATGTTTGGGAGAAGAAGGAGGTGTTTGAGCCTCCGTCGCTTTTAGAAAAACGGACACACACACAAGGCAGAAAAGGGGAACGCTGAAGAGCCTCTGAACTGGCAGTATGATCCTTCTCCCTCCTCGCCACTTTATTCCTTTGTCTCTCACAGCCTCACTTCATCTAGAACTGCCCTCCTTGCCTTATAGAGAACCTACACGCAGAGAGAGATGTTGCCAGTAACTGTTAAAGGGACTCAGGGAGGGACTCAGAAGTGAAGAGCAGGGGGGGAATGTGAACTCTTTTATGTTGGGATTGTTTCGCCACACACATACACACACACACACACTTGACACACCCAGTGGCCAGTGTGCCTCCAACAACCATCCTCCTCAATCCCTTAGCCTCTAACTTTGCTGGGAATTTTGGTGGCCGGCACAAGTTTTGTTTTTTTTTGTTGTTGTTTTTTTTTTTTTGTCATGCACCCGACCCACCTGCTGTACCTACCTGGAGGCCATGGCTGGGACAGAGCTGAGCAGAGAGAGAGTCCTGAACACGTTTGTTTATTTCACCACTGTACAGAGAGGACTTAAGCAAGAAACACGTGTTACTACTCACCCGACAGGATGTTCTGTCCTCCGCGACTCACAACATTCCTATCTGTCAACCCCTCACACAGCCACACACATGCAGACAAAATCAGTTTCAGTCGGGGCAGTATGCCAAGCACAGAAAGGACAAAAAAAAAAAAAAATCTCAACCACGACCCGGATCACTGGGCAGTAAATTGGAGCAAAGTTATGGAATTGCTCTCACACCCTTGGCATTCTAGAAGCTCTCCATTCTCCTGTTTGCTCTCTTTCTCTCTCTCAGTTTGAACTTGACCTTATGCTCTGTCCTTGTAAACAAACAAAGAAACAGCTTAAAGTGGATTTTTAACTGGTCTAAATCTTATTCTACATTCACATTCCCACTGCTTAAATGTGTTTTTTAATGATGTCCTTCATTTAAGGAAACACACAGGAACCTGAGCCTATCTGTCAATGACTGGCCTCGTGTGTAAGCGTTCGGCTGGTTGACTATCTGTCTGTGTGCGCCTGTATCTATGCCGTTTTGTTTTACCTGCATTAGGCAGATAGTGGGAATAATTCCAGTGTTGGACCTTCACCTGTCATGTTGCTTCTCTCACGCTGTGGTGGTTTTACAAGTGAGTCGGTGCTGCAGTTTTCATAGTAAGGACCTTGTTCAAAAAGCACTTTTCTGAGCACTTTGAAGGCACATTTTAAATTGGAGCTGCCATGACATGACAGCCACCATTCACTTTATTGTCAGTCCACCCTGCTCTCTCTCTCTCTCTCTCTCTCTCTCTCTCTCTCTCACTCTCTCTCTCTGGGAGCACACCACTGACATCTAGAGGAAGAAATGGGTGTTGCAGCCATAACCTCACTTCCACTACTGCATGGGCGTAGCACCATTTTCCCTACTGTGGTTTATGTAGCATCAGATTCTCTCATAGGTGCAATTGTTGAGATTCATCTTCATTGTATGTCTGGTAGAATTTACTTTAGAGCTCATGAAGTGTAAGAGTGTAAATAAAGGAACAAAAGCAGTTTTAAATTTGGTACAAATCAGCTGAGATTATATAGACTCACCACAAAGCATGTGGCCGCATTGCCGTTGGTTAGACATGTAGTGAATGAAATTGCCTCTCTGTCTTTTGTTGTTAGTTTCCACTTCCCTGCAGACACCAAAGCACTCAGTCATTTGTAAAGGAGTGCATCCCACCTCCAAGATGCCATATTTGAATAGAGGAAATGATGACTTACGAGACTGTGGCTCAGAGTAGCATTACAGGCCAGAGAGTAAGAGCTGGAAGCGAGGCTCAAGCTTTGACAGGTGGGAGGCTTTTTATCCTTGGAAATAATTGGCAACTACCGCTCCAGGCCTCAGCACGCTGTCCTCTCAGGACGCAGCGTCATGCCTGTGGAAAGGAGACTCAAACCTGCTCTTAGTGGACTCGAAATATAATTTGCAAGAGTGTAGCCACTACACCAGACTCCCCCTCTAGTCAGTCCCTGTCCAAGAGAGACAGTTGGGTCTGGGAGAGACAGCAGACAGAACAGACAGTCCATTCATCCGTCTGCATGACTGGAATGGAGCATCACAGAATTCCTCGGCCCAGCCTGCTGTTACCGTAGAAACCAGCGAGATGGGGCTTGAGGAGAATTGCTGAGCCTTGATCGAAGCTTTTGAAGTGTGTGTGCGCGCACTTGTGTGTCTCTGTGTTTGTATGAGCTGGAAAGAGAGTGTGCGCATGTGAACTTACATGTGTTAATGTTAAGCAGATGCTCACCAAGGTCACTTATTCTGTTTGACACTGAGTTGCATCTCTGCACGTCTCCCCAGACTGCCCTCTCTGCCCAGGAGAAAAAAAAACCCTTTTAACCAATCACTGAACTCTTAAAGGAGCTTTTATCAGTCTACACTACCTATTTACCTTTTGTGTGGGTGTATGTGTGTGTGTGTGTGTGTGTAATAGAGGAATTAAGAGTGAGTGTTTAGGTGGGTTTGAGCTAACATGCTAGCAAGCTGTGCTTGGCAGATGGCCAGAGACCAGCGTGATCCAAACAAACGTGAAGGAGAGGAATGCAGCTCTCCGTGCGGTCATTACCCCACTGTGTAACCCTGTTGGCTCGTCCAGATTACACACACTGATCCTCAGAGAAGTGTGAGAGAGATGGGTGAGAGTGAGAGGGAGGGAAGACAGACACACAGCAAACGGGTGAATGGGATCATTATTTGGGAGACGGAGGGAGGAAGGAGGAGTGACCACTGGTACTTGTGTGTGAACGTCGGCCAGTGGCGTTCCCTGTGTATATCAATGTGTTAATACTGAACTGACTGTGAGGCAGCCAAAGACTGTGGAAAAAAAAGGGTCCAGGGAGAGATGGGAAGCAAAGTGACAGTTTAGAAGAACAATTGAATTTAAAAAAATGTGACTTTGGTTCAGCGATATGTGGCTGCATTGCTTTTCTTTTTCTTTTTTCTTTTCTTTTTTTTTTTTTGCAACAATGGTGACAGATGTCTGTTTAAGTTAAATGAGAAACAAGCAAAACTATATTCAAATGTTTGTTTATTGGTATGTTAGGGGGTCTAACACTTTGCCCTTTAGTCAGTGGTGATAGAAAAAAGTTTCTTTTTATGTTTTATTTTAATAATTAAAAAATACAAAGCATTTTTTTTTTAACAATTTCTTTGTGAACGATTGAGAGACCAGCCCAGTATAGTGCATGATTTCTTCCCGACCAAGGAAGAGGGCTCCACCACTCTCACTATTTAAAGAGATGATAAAAAATATTAAGAAATGATGTGGGGAAAAGAAAATATAAAAAAAATAAATAAATGAAGTACTGTAAACTGAAAAGATAACATCAAACAAAAAAACTGTCATTATTTGCTGAGTATGGTAATTTGTCTAAATGGGAATGGTGTATACAGCAAGGCCTTATGTGATCTGTATCATAGTTAATAAATCAAATCTTGTAAAACTCCTGCTTTTCTTGTCTCTTCGTTACACATGAGGAACTGATGTGAAAATCCTGATTAAGTTTTAGAAGAAAGGTGAATGTACCAGGACACAGTCTGAGAATGAATTTGTCTTCAACTTCTTAATTAGACCAAGAAAAAAAAGGTTCTTTTACCAGCTTTCTCCTGAGCTTTCAACCCCAAAAAAGTGTATTAAGAATTCATTCCACTAACTTAATTCTAATAACTGCAGGCTGTGTTAAATGTTTACCATGTTAATGTCAATGCTTGTGACACCTTAAAAAGAAGAGTTGTCTAGCTGCAACTTCCTCAAGTGAGAGTCCTTGTTTTGGTTACTTTTTCAGTATTTTAAAGGCTCAAAGAGGATAAATTATATGGTAACTCAATAGAAAGACAGTAAAAATTAGAGGGGGAAAAGAACAATAAATATGTTTACTCTCATATCCTGTTAATCATCTTGCAACCCCTCAGATTTATATTGTGACTGCAAGGTTGGGAACCACTGCTTTTTAACACTAGAGTAATTGAAGAGTAAACTTACCCAAAACATTATAAGCCATTATAAGCATGGCAAGCAAGTATATCGAAAATTTTATAAAACTTTAAATGTTACACATGGTATTCAGTGGATTTTGTGTTTTCCAACTAATTAGCTTGACTAACATACAAATCTGTCCCCACAAACTGCAAACACGTAGAAGCCACAGGCATTTTTGATACAACAGTATGCAGCACTGTAAACTGCTGTAAGAAATATCAACAAGCGTAGCGTCGATGCAACGTACGCACATGTTCTACAAAACATGAAATAACCCTTGAATCGTTTATGGTTGAGACGAGTTTTACGTTGTGACTGAATCTTGAGATTCTCCGCTTTCCGAGGCAACTTGAATTGTGCCTTTATGACAACCGGGGCTGATTTACGGTGCGTGCAATTAGTGCCTCAACAAACACCTGTGGGCTCAGACGATTGGAAATTCTCGCGGCGTTGGTTCCTCGTCGGTTGGTTAGCTAAACACCACACTCGACCACAATGATAAGACTCGTGTAAGGGCCAAAGTTATCATGACATACTCTATTATTGTTGGTCTGTGATAACGTGTAGACTCTACATTTTTGCTGTTAGTTGTATATTGTGGGTGTATTACTCGGCCTCTAGTGGTAAAATGCTCCTCCCAGAGTCAAAATGGAGAAGTCACTGAACTGTGACTCACTGAGGAAAAGGTGTTTGCGCCAAACTACACATGGAGCTTCGACATGCTATGTGTCAAATATAGTATGCTCACACAACGGTGTGAATGCATGATGGTGACTTTACACTGCAGCAGAAAAAAGGTAGGTTTCCCTGAATCATGTGATACTTGATACTGACTGACAGAACAAGATCAGAATGAGCAAAAATAATGGTCTGTAAGCTTTAAAGGATTAAGCCACTGTTAAATAATCACCTTAAGTTCGCTCTAAATCTCCAGTTAAGATGCATAACATTAATGTTGTAGAGGTGCTGTAGAATGCTCCCCCAATGTTTACAGTGGCTTCAGACCCCTTCACTTTTTGGACACTGTATTTTGTTGTTGAGTTCATTTTAAATTGATAAAATTGCCATCTTTGCCCATTGATCTGTATTGAGTAACCTAAATTGACAAGCGTACATTTTTTGCAAATTTATTGAAAATCAAAAACTGAAATCTCATATTTAGAAAAGTATTCAGACCTTTGACTGTGGTGCTCTAGATTGTGGTCTGGTGCATTGCTTTAATTATCCTTGAGGTGTCTCTAAAACTTTGTTGGAGTCCTCCTGAGGCAAACTGAAGGTGCACTCCCGTGTAAGGAAGCTCCCACAGTTCACACATGTCATGACAAAAACCAAGCCACCCTCTGTAGACCTCTGAAATCAGAACTGTGGCAAGGCATACATCAGAGCAGTACAGTTTGTGTTACACTTAAATTGCATTGTAATATACATAATATATATGTAAGTATTTACAGTCATAGGAGGGCATGTTCATCAGTTTCCTCCACACCACGTTCTAAAGTGTTTCACACAACGTGTGGTGATCTTTGTACCACAGTTTGTTGCTCTGCTCTCTTCACACTGTTGAGGGGCCTCAGGGGGACCCAGCGAGGTCACAGCGGCCCACGGGACCCCCCCAGTTCCTGTGAGAGCGGCCCCTGAGAAGGACTCGGCCTGTGCCATTTCAGGGTGATGTAAGGACTCTGGTCCCTGTGAGGGCGACGTGAAGGCCTCACTGCCATTTCATGGTGCCCTCATCTGACCTTTTCATTGAGTCAAACCAAAGGAAATCCATGTCCATGACCTTTGTGGTGCATCTCTCCGTTCTGGCACAGGAAGAAAAAAAAAAAAGAAAGAGCAGCTGATAGGGAATGAAAAGGGCAGGCCTGTGTGCACACAGGACACACGACCCTTGAACTCTAACCTTTAAGAAGTGTCATGAGGGAGAGAGTGGTGTGGGGTTGGATTGGAAGTCAAATATGGGGATTGTTAACATTGCTCGACTGGCCAACATGGGGATGAAACCAATCAGGGTTATCAGGAATGCCAGGATAAGTCAAATGTGTGAAGTGAATTTGCAAAGTGAAACATATTAAGACAGCCATTAGAGCCTCACTGCGCCTATTAAGCCATTTAACCAAATCACAATTATGTTCCCTTTTTGTTATTTAATAAAATGTTCCTCCACAGGCACTTTGCTGCTTTTCTTTGTGCATGCACGAACTCGCCACTAGGAGGCCGACTTGTCCCACGTTACTCATCAACCATTGCTCTGCTGTATCTGGGTAAAGGAGGCAAACGCAGAGCATGGACCTAATTGATTGGGTCAAGATTTGGATGTCAACAGTGAGACGACGCTTTAATCCCGCGCTCACAGTGAGATGAATGCATCTGAGGACTTTTCTCATTGATGTCGAGCTCCACTTCCCCTCTCACAGTTTGAAGTCGGAGGAGGAAATAGGTTTGACTAAACTCCAGAGATTGTGTGGGGAGGAGGGATGTGGGGGCGCTCGGCAAAGTAAGCCGCGAAATAAAAGACAAAGAACTTAATTTGAAGTCATTGTTGCTCCGTATTAGAGGCGTGAGGTGCTTCTTTAGTGTGAGGCATGACCAACAAAAAAAGTTGCGAGGTAGACGGAGAGGAGGAGGAGGAGGAGGAGAAAGGGGACATAATGGGGAGGAAAAAAAGAGACTGGTCTTATGATGAGTCGAGGCACGTATCTCCGCTCAACCGTGTCTTTCTGGGCTTCGAGCGCGCAGCTGCGGCGGCGGGTATTGACTTCAGATGCGCCCCGTCTCTCCGCTCCGGCCGCTACAGGTGGAAATGCTCTTATCAATACGGACTGTCCGAGTCTGACTGCGGGCCGATCCGTCTCATTGATGATTTTAGGTGCCCCCTCCCCTCCCCTCCTCCCGGAGGAGCCCATTGATTAATGACTGGGTCACAGTGGTATTTCCATATTGATACCTCGATTGACGACGGCGCTCCAGGAACAAGCCATATTGACCAGCTGGAAAGTGATACGTTTCAAACTGTTAGGCGGATATATTTATGCATAATGGACATAATGAGGGTTAGATACATGTAGTGGAAGCACAGGAGATATGGATGAAAGATGAAGTGTATGATGTGCGAATATAATCTGCGAGTAAATTCAGCAAAGATGGGTATCCTGTGGAAAAAAAACTCCCATCAATACTCCTACAATAACAACAACAACAACAACCTGTTACTCCCACTGCCACCACCACTAATTTAGATATTATTAGTTAGAACCAGATAGTGGAAATGCTGCACAGTTAGGAGATGATACTAATATTCCTCAGTATAAGACAGGATAAAATACGATAAAACTTTATTGATCACCAGGAAGAAAACTAAGCATTACAGCAGCACAAAAACAGACCAGTGAGGTAGATATGATAAAGAATAGTAGAGAAAATCATGCACAGCTAACTAATAATAAATCAAGGTTGGAGAGCTGTAAACATAGTGTGCATAAATGTGATACACTGTGTGTGAAATGCCTCTACTGGATTCAGTTAATGTTATTGCCTTGTGAAAAAAGACGTGAAAAGACTTGTGAAAAGGTGCAGGGGTGTTAAGGGTGTTTAAAGGGTTAGCTAAATATAGTTGATTTTGCATTTATGCACTAATTAGTTTTTGTAATGATACCTTGAAATATCATAGCAAAAGTGATCAGGGGCACTCAAAATCACTCAAGCACCACATGAAAAACGATTTTCAAGTAACTAAATCATTATTAAAAACTACAAATATCAGGTTGTGTTATATGTTGCATGTCAATCAGCAGCATTTGTCAGCTTCAAAACAAGATTGTACGAAACAGACCTGGCAATAAGTTCTTTGATAAATGAGTTAGCAAAGCAACATGAGACTGCTAACAGAGCTTCAAAAAAGCAAAATCATCTGTGTTAAAGAAATCGCAAAATTATTTAGAGTGAACAAGTCTTAAAAGTCATCACAACATATGCCAAGATGATGGCATCTAAAAGGATGAACAGCTGTCATAAGTGCTGCTAATCACCATGCAACCTAATGTGACCTTTGTAGCTGTGTTTGCAATGGTGATTTAGTTAAGGTAAAGGTTTTTATGACATGTTTACATGGTTTTGTCAGTCTCTTACTTCTATGTGATCATATCTCTGTGATATTATATTAAGTTATCTTTCTAAAAGTGTCTCTTTTTTTTCATTGGGTCAAGTGCACACTCTGCATAAATGCAGAACAACTCCACAGAGAGCTGAGAGCTGTGAACCCAATTTTGCAGACACCCTAATTTAAAGGACAGGGAGACAACAACTATGATTCTGTGGGACTTGTTCTGCTTGTTGTGGAGATTACTTTGGAGGCAGAGGGCATTGTGTGGAGATGATAGCCAGTGAGGAAAAAAAAATAAAGCTTTGAGCAGAACTGATCCCACTTTACGCTTTTAGGGTCAGTGGTCGAAATGGGTGCTCGGCCTCCAGGTCCCCGTGACACGGATCAGGGGCCCCGACGTATATCTGCTGATTACATCTCCTGAAGTGGAAAAAATGCAAATAATAAATGTATGAGCAACGTGCTTGTTTTTTTGCTTGATTAATTATGCCGTTTAATTCCAGATCCACCACGCCGCTCCACCGTATAATTTCCCAGTGGTCTTGGCTGTTTCTTCTCTCACATGCGCTCTCTCCTTTTTTTTTTTTTTCCTCATTGCAAAATGAATCATGGATCCAACCGTCTGTACCCGGGGGAGAGCGGCGAGCTGGCGAATGGGCTGACCAATCATGAGCATCAGAGGCAGACACACAGACGGAGCCTTTTGTTGTGCACTGCACTCATCAAGTTAGAAGACAACTACCGATTTGGCCTGAAGAAAATTAAAAGATGGAGTGTAAGGAGACAAAATAACCAACTTCCAACATGTTTGTCAATCTGTTTTCTCTCTCTTGTTACATTAAACCTCCTCTCCTCTGCCCTGTTCTCTGCAGCTTATCCAATCAGGCCGGCCAGTGTGTGTTTATCTGAGTGGGTGGCAGGATTTCAGTGCCATTCATAATGTCAACTGGGACCCTGACCGCTCTTCTATTCCCAGCCTGGCCAACCCTCTCTCAGCCTCCTGACAGTTCCAGGTTAGCCTTCTCTCCTCTCTCCCTCGGCCCTCCTCTTCTCTCCCCTCCAGCTTTCCTCTCCAGCTCTCCCAGGGGCCCCACTGAGAATACTGCTCAGATCCAGGCCTCTGAGCCCCAAAGCCGGCCCTAATCCTCCTCATCGATCGCCCTGAGAATTTCCTACCCAGCACAGCAGGCCCCGCTCCTCGGCGCTCACGCTCCTCGACCCTGAGCAGCCAGCAGTTCTCAGTTAGAGAGACAGAGAAAATAGGGCCATTACTTGTGTCCTCTCAACAGATGTGTCCTGACGATGCGTTGTGTGTTATTAGGTGGATATAGCAGGCTGCACGTTGCAAGTCCTGGTGTTGTTGCCTCTCCAAATTCATATAGACTTGGCTGTGATCGGCTCAATGAATATCTCTCAATGTTTCAACCTGAGTGATCTATACAGTCTGTAAGTAACAATCAGAACTGGTCTAGATCTCTGTGCCATTGTATTCCTCTACTACAGTGATTTCCAGTGAAGCTTACTACCCAGGGGGGTGCTTCTACGCTCGCCAAGGCACACTTGGAAAGATTGCAGAGTAGTTCAACCAATTTGAAAAAAATAGAAATTACACCTGAACACCATGTGCTGCGATTAAGTGTGTGTTAAATCTGTAGTTAGGAAGCAAGCAGAGAAGTCTAAACATTTAGTAAGGGATGAATGGTTATATAGCCAAGAGTAATGTGTAAATGATCAGAATAAAAAGCAAGTAATGGATAGATGATTTGAATAGATAGCTAAATATAATGGATGAAATAGTGGAAACAGCTAAAAGTAATGGATAAATAGATGAAACTTCTTCTATCCCAGATAATAATACACTGACAGTCGATGAAAACGCACCTTAATTTAACAGAATAGTGTTGTGAGAACTAATCCTGTGTTACTGTTTTATTTTTGTTCATTACTCAATAAAAAAGTTGAGGTGTCTCCATAATAGTCATTTTTCCAAGCAAGATCGTGTTTCTAATTTTTTTTCAGAAAACATGGTAAAATATTTTTCAAATCTTCAAGGTGATATGTTTTTATTGACTGTCAGTGTAGTATACAAACTTGACCAAAGTGGCCTAAACATTAACAATTCTATTGCATGATAAATATATATATATATATATTGTTATAGTCTCTAGTTTTATATAATTAAATCAATGTTAAACCATCATTTTAAAATCATGTAAAAATGAGTGCATTTGGAACATGACTGGTAGTGTCAGTGTGAGCTTGAGCTGATCTGAGAGGTCTCTGGAGACACATCAGACAAAAAAATGTTGAGAACCACTGCTCCACTATGCTGAACACTAGATATGATCGAAATATACAGTTCATTGGTGGAAAGGCCTATTCTTTGAGAAATCTAAAACACAGATCTCCTGGCATAAGGATAGGCCATATATCCATCCATCATGGTGATGGAGATGGAGTAATAGAAGATGGTGTATGCTATACAACTCTGCTGGAAGATGAGAAAGCATCATTACTAGAGTCCTCCTGGGAAAGCTCCCAACCAACAGTCTATCCTGCGTAACATACTTGTTCATAATTTATTTACGCGCCAAGCTTCCTCTGGACTCTGCATGTGTGTGTTTTACTGCGAGTGTGGAGGTATTCGGGAGGTATTTTCCTCTATCTCTGTCTGCTTGTGAACCAGACCAGCAAGGCTGTGTATCCAGTGCAATAGTAGATGATTAAACCTCATACTTTATTAAAACATTTGCAATGTGGTTAGCATGCTAAAATCAACCCAGTCATGAATGAGAGGGGGAAATCTGGAACATTTGGCCAAAATGCTGGTCTGTGGACCAGTTAGACCATCTCTGATACTGGCATTTAAGTCAGTACAGATGGTAATGTATCAATACTCTGTTTAACCAGGGCTCGCAGCCACATTTCTAAATCAGCCCCAGAGATATTTTTGGCAATATCAATTTCCAGTCCTTCTTGGGTGAATTAGCTAATTCAGTGGACTTGGTTTGGTGCTTCATCACAATATACAGTACTGTGGATTCTCTCTTATCTACGTTTGGATTTTATTGTTAGGGATAAATTAAATACTCGTATACCTTTTACTCTCTCTGCCCATCCTCTTCAGCTGCTCTGTACTTACCATTCATTCACTTTTTTCTACCTGAGCTGATCATATACCCTTCGCCTTCACACACACACACACACACATACACACACTATTTTTGCAGCTTTTCCCTCCATGTCCTCACTCCCAGCCCTCTATACTTCAGTGCGTCGCTCTTTCCTCTCACACTGCTCTTTCCCTGCCCTTTCCTCATGCCTGCTTCCTTCCTCCTCTCTCTCTTCCCATTTTACCCTTGCTCTCCCTGCTCTCCTCTTGTCCGCTCCCTCCCTCCTTCCCCTCTGTCTCCCCTTCTCTCCCTCTCTCTCTCTTTATTAATTTATTGGGTTGTTATTCTCCTTGCCTGGCTCTGCTAATGAAGGCAGGATGCAGATGAGGGCGAAGGTCGTCTCCGTAGCGATCGACCCCACCGCCCCGCAGCATGGCACTCTGACTGGCACAGGTCAGTGGCAGCTGTCAATCAAAACACACGCACACACATATACACATGCACATTCACGTGCACACATGCACTCACACACACTATCACTACAATAAATTCATACATAACAGCTATGTTGTATGACAATTAACAATTTATAATTAGCCGTACAAATTCAGATGCCTTGGAGCAGATCGTTTGACAGTCTCTGCAGTGGTTCCCAACCCTTTTGTTTTATTATCCATTAGAATGAAGTGTCCACTTGTGACCTCTCATCATAAGTTGTACATATCTGTGAGATCATGAGCTGCTCAACCAGCCTGATTTTTCCATCTCAGATATTTCCATTTCGATCAGACCGGAAGATGTAATATTGTCCAGAATTTCACAAGAAAACGGCAAAGATTAGAGAGAAGTCTTAAAAAATCAACTAAATTTTGAGAAGGAGCTATACCCTACAGTACTGCTGGTTTATCAGGTAGACCTACCCTCTATTTAGTCTACCCTCTTCGATATACCCTCTGGATGGTGAGATGATGTGCTATAAAACAATAGAAATATAACTCAATAGAATTCAGTAGCCTCCAAAATGATCATAAAGTCAAATTAACACACCAGTAAAACATTATACCCTTCATGAAATTAGGATTTATTGCACGGCTGTTGTATTAGACTGCATTAGTTTGAGTGAATAAATCTGTAACTGAAAGTATTATGTAATATCAGTCTGTCAGTCCACATCTTTGATCCAGACTGAAATATCTTTTGGATGGATGGGTAGGACATTTTATACAAGCATTCACGATGGATGAATTCTAAAGATTTTGGTGAGCCCCTGACTCTCCCCATCACCAGGTCAACATTTAAATCTGTCCCATAATTTGCTTTATGACTAAATACCTGCAAAACTGACATTCCAATCAGCCTCAGCTGTACTTTGCGTTTGGTTCTAACTCGCAAGTGTCAGCATGCTAACATGCTAAACTAAGATAGTGAACCTGGTAAACATTATACTTGCTGAACGTCTTTGAGAGTAATAACATGGCCTGAACATGAAAAAAGGAGCATCACCCCAACACATATACACACAAATATGCTCACAGACAGTTTTTCATTTAACACATTAGCACACACATTTGCGTGTCCACAGTGTTATAGCAAAGTGGCTCACCCATGCCCTGTCGTTCAGTGGCCTCGACATGGTGAAGACCTTTGGATCCCTGCATCTCGTATCTCAACACTTGTAGCGTTTACAACCTCTGCTCTTCATCACAGCATGTCAAGAGATTGTGTGTGTGTGTATGTGTTTGTAGATGCACCCTGCGTTCAGACATCTTGTATGCATGTTGATTTTGTTCATGGTTATTGTTGTCAGTTTATTTGTGTGCTCAGCCATGTTCTTGAGAGTGTTCACCTGCATCTGGGCGTTTGTGAATTTGCTTGAGCGCACAGCAACCACACACGGATGCATGCTCGCACGCACACACATATCTCTATTAGCAGTATAGTAGTGTTAACAGTGTTATGCCTTGCGTGAACCTCCACACCTTTCCCTCATATCTATGCAAAGCTGGGGTCCTGTCAATCAGTCACCTTGGTGACATAGAGCCCCACCTCCCCAATTAGAGCTGACAGGGCAGGATTAGGAGGGGGGCGGGCCCCCGCCGACCTGCCTACGTGTCAATCACGCACCGGGCATCCACACGCCTGTTTACTTACTGTCAGATCCCATCTCCGTCTGTCAGACTGCACGGCAACCGTCGCCCAGGGAGGAGAGGAGGAGGGTGGGGGGAGGCGGAGAGAGGGGAGGAGGAGATCTGATCGGAATTAACTATGCTTCTCCCCACAGACCGGCCGTGCTTTTAATTCATGAAAGGGATGAGAGGAAAGTGGGAAGAGAGAGGGAGTGATAGAAGGAGGAGAGCATTTAAAACCCAGAGCAGGGCCTTCTTTAGAAGTTTTCAGAGTGATGTTTCTTCTCTCCCTGACAATCACTTTTCTTCTCTCGCTAACTCTCCCTCCTGTCTTTCTCTCTCACCTAGACTTCTTTCGAAGGTGTGCTTCATGGCGCCTTAGAGCTGCTACGATTTATCAGCAGCCTCCCTCTCTCTCTGAAGTTGTTATATGACCCTGGTTTTTTAAAGTCGCACAAATATGTGCTCGTATTTTTTTGAGTTAGAGAGTTAAGGTCAATTTATTTAGTTCTGCACATGCTCATGCAAATTTGTGTCTCTGTTTCAGTTCGTGTCTGGGGATGTGGGTCCTGCCTACACACCTACAGTATGTGAATACATACTGCTGTTCTTCTCCTCTAACTGTGTGTGCTTTAAAACAGTGTCATGTGTGCAGAGTTCACATAATGCTAATGTGTGTGTGTTTGCCTGTGTATCCGTGGCTCTGTGGTCCCCGGTGTGTGTGCATTTCTTCTTTTTTAGGGTCTCTGGTGGTGGCCCTACTTTGACCTTGGTGCCCCCGCTCTAATCCTTTAGCAAATGAGGCTTGTGTGGAGCTGAAGGGGGTATTTGGGGGTCTCAACAAAGCCACAGTTTTAGGATTAGAGGACCAGAGGAAGGTCTCTAGTTATGAGGGATGAAGAGAAACAATAGGTTGTACTAGAGAAAGAGGAAGGATATTGTCGTATTGTGTTGGTCACCAGTGGTTGTATGGGATATCTTCTTATCTATATTTTTAGTCCTCATCTTTTGTCTTTTTTATTAGCAGGCTCAAAATTCAAATGATTTAATGACAATTGTTTAAAATTAACTGTAGTCCAAGAAAGGTTTTTATTGTTTTTGTGTGGATTTCATCTAGTCTTCACTAGTTACACATGATATATTGATATACCATGTATAGTTGATGCTCAAAAGTTTTTTGATATGTCATTTTTAAAGTAATACATTACCTCATTAAGTTAACTTCCATAAGTCTTGAATGCATTGTTAACAGTTAATACATTTGGATAAATGTGAACATCTCAGTTTAAGCAATTTACACACTTCATGGCATGTCATCAATACATGGTGCTACAATACAGTGACATAATTATTTTAATTAAACTCAGAAATAATAGTCTGACTTACAAAATTCATCCTTGTACAAAGCCCTAATAATCATATTAGCAGATAATCCTTAAAAAATATTACTTAAATATGAAATATGAGCAATATGATTTAAATCTGCAGTACTCATTTCTTGGCCACTCGGAAGCAATGTTATTCATTTGGAGCTGCAAATGTTCCACTATGTTTACAGGCTAGTGGCTAGCTGTAGCTTTTTGTTAAAAAAATGGCTGCCTGCTGCATCTTGAAAACGAGGGTATGAGAGCAGTGGAGGGAACCAACCATAAAGTTGTGAGCTAGACAACTAATGATGAGCTGAAGTTACTGTTAAGCCCATAAAGCGAGGGGGTTATTGGGATTGTTTTCACATTGTCATTTGATACATTATTTGATACATTATATTGTTATACAAATATCTATTATAGCTATTTCTCTTAAAGAAAAGCCGTAAATCTAAGATTTCTACTTATAAAAAAATTAAATATTTAGAGCTTTGTGCAGCCTTGGCAGTGGTAATAAGGAGGTCACAGTTTCAAGTTATCTCTATCTCTGTTTCCACGCCTTCAATATATCTTTGTATTACATCTGTATGATTGTCAAGGTGAACAGTTTATTTGAATAAACAGCTTGCAGTCATACAGCATGCCACTGTACCATGTCACTTGCTGATAGCTGTATGTTCTCAGTATTTGTTAGTGCTAGGCATATATGGGTTGAACATGTCGCGCAGTGTTTCTACTTAGACATGCGCCCAGGGTTATAGTTCCAAGACGAGTCAAAGTCTGTTGGTGTCTGTTAACTAATTTCGCCAGGAACAGGCTATCAGGCTGAGAGGGAGGCTATCATGTTAATTACTTTACACACCCCCGCCAACCAAGCGTGGCAACACAACTGTTGAGCTTACACACACGCACACATACACACACACATTCACTACACTCACATGCACCTGAGCACATACACCATTAAACACATGCACGCACACGCACAAAATCAGCCGCCTTTTCTTTCATTTTGTCGCTTTCTGTCTTCCCATTCTCGGGCTGTTTGAAGGCCTTGACATCAATTCCCTTTGCTTTCAAGAAAGATTGTTTTATATTCAATCAATTCAACTCCGTCCTGTGAAATTAATTGACATTCATTCAATGATTTTAAATTCCTCCGAGGCTGTTCTTTTTTGTTTCCAGCCTGTCAGTGAGCTGCAAGACCTTTCGGGCTAAATGTTTTGTCATCTCACACCCAGGTAAGCCTGCCCAAAGCGTGAGCCTGAGGTCAGCTTAACCCTCCTCACAGTCGCAGATCTCTTTGTTGTCTTGATCACGGTGTGGAAGCGGGTCGGGTTGTGGTGGTGGTGGGTGACAATACAGATTCACATCGTGAATTTGGGTGAAACTCATTTTCTGCAGCCTTCATATGTCTCCTCAGGAGGACAAGCCATTTTAATTTTTTCCAGAATGGTGTCAGAGGTTTGAGAGGCAGTCCAAGTGCCTTCGGCTGGGAAACAGAGGAGTGGTATTGGCTGGGCAGGTTGATGCCTTTTAGTTAAATGATGCTGGCACGCAGAGGATTGCTTTGGGGAAGTTATTATCCATCATGATTTTAGAATGACCTGTACAGCACTCGGCTTTTTGGGGGTTGGTGATCTGGGATCCGTGATTGATGTGAAGTGGATGTGTGTTGAGGGAGGAGTGAAAAAGAGACTGTGTATTTGTGGACTGCTAAATAGGTAAAGATAGGCCCAGTTAAACTGTTCCTTCCGAGTGGGGTTTGTTTAATTTCCCTTCTCTTTTTTATGTTTTGTTATGATGCTAATGAGAGCTCCACTGGTTAAAGTTGCTCTAAATCGAAAGCAGTAATGACCAGCAGCATTTTGTAACCCTACCATGTGGGCAAAATGTCTATAATTCTATTAATCTTGAAGGAGCCTAGATTCCTTGCATGTCTTTTTTCCTTATTTTGTACAGCAGTGCTCAGTATGCACCTGGATAACCCCCGTGTACCTGTGATTGTATTTCTTTTGAGCCGAGGCATTTTGTCTGTAAGCTCCCTCTTCCTTTTCCAGGTCCAAGTCTCACCTAAGTTAATTCTTCAATTAGTGTGATCCTGAGGTCCAGGGGAGATATCGTGAGGGCCCTGCCAATCGATGTCCAATTAGCAAGGCCTGTGAGCTCCAGAGAAGACGGGGATGACCGCTTGTATCATTTAGAGAACAGCAGGTTGGGGTGGGGTCTGGAGTTGAAGGCAGAGGCTAGAGGAGGAAAGAGGGTGGGCATGAAAAAGAGATGAAAAGAGGGTGAGAAGAAAGCATTCAAGGCCCGGTAAGGTGGAGGAGGAGGGACATTGGGGTCTGAGGAGGTGTGGGGTGTAGATGTTAGATGCTCAACTCGGTTGTGGGGACAATGTAATTAATCCATTTAAGATGTCTGACGTAGATGACTTTGGGAATACCAGAGTGGTGGCCGGGCCTGGGGGAAGGGAGGGCAGGAACAAGATGGATGCAGGATGGTGGGAGAAGAAAAGAAGAAGGGCAAACAGAGGGGGCAGAAAGTGAGATTAATTGAGACAAGGGAATACAGTACTTTTAAATGAGAAGGATGAGTTCCAGTGACAATGCAGGAAAAGGAAAGAAAGAGAAAAAAGAAGGAATTGATCGTGGTCAGGGTTAGGTCAAAACCATCACCATGGCACCGCTTGGATAAAGACTCCACCATGTCATATATATGTAAAGGAAGAATCACAAAGCCGCTTAACTCATCCCTGAGAGTTTCTCATCATAAAACATTATCCTGCGAGACAAATGAGTGTCTATCCTTCTTCTAATGCTAATATGCTTTTAAGGCACCATTAGCTGGCAGAGTTTTGCTTTTATTTAATGGACTATTAATTTGTTTGAATGCATTTTGTCTCAGTGGCTACAGTACAAAGTTGGCTTGGCTTAGCTCAGCTCCTGAACGGCATGTGATTTACTTACCCAAAGCTATTTGGAGGCTGTTTTATAGTCTAATTAAATTTGATAAAGCAGAGTAACTATCAGAGTGTTATGTATGAAAACACTGATATGGTGATTTTGTTCTTGCTTGTGGATTGAAAATGTTTCTATTGCCGCTTTTTTTTTTTTTTTTTTTTTTTTTTCTTTTCTCATTCGTGTCTCTGTGCAGGTCCACTTTGTTGAAGTATGTGTGGCTGATGGTGCCAAACATCCAAGTTGTTTCAGGAAGAGAAAGACAGAACTGCTGATTTCAAACTCCCCACGCGTCGATAGAAAATGCTGACAAAAGTTGAGTTTAAATGTTTAACTTTTCATGGCAGAGGAGACAGACTGGAAGGACAAGTGGAAAAGCACTTCTCCTCTCTTGACAAGTCAAATGGCTGCACTTTTACAAACAGTGCAGTCTGTATGTAGTAGGACAGACATATTTTTGTTGTTTGGCTCTGTGCTATTTGAATTTTTTATTTGTTTATATTTTATTTTTACTGCTAAGGCCTAAGTTATATGTCGGTTGCTTTTTTTCTCTACTATTGTAAAACATCTTAGTCCTAGAAAGTTGCTTCAGCAAGGGAAACACATGATCATTTGGATCAAAGTCAGGTGCCCAAACATTATGTTGTTTAGCCTTGATATCATGTTGCTGCTGTATTGTCCCATGTATGAAAAATAGTTATGATTCTGGTGACTGTCTACCTAATATGGATTTATACACCCCTCAGACAATTTCTTCAGAGCTGCTAAAAGCTGAAGGTCAACATTTGAACCTCATTTCAGATCCAATTTTGAGTCCAGAACCAAACAACTACTGTCTCATACTTATGGACCTACCAGTTCATTTGTCCACATGCTGTCGCTGTCCAACAAAGATAAGGTGGTGAGTGATATCTTTTTTCTCCTGACTGTTGTACAGTCTGAGAAGAAGATGGAATTCTAATGTTTGGTTTGGCTGTGCCTCCATTTTGCCTTCTTTGTATCTATTTACAGTACAAATTATATATTTAATAATTAATGCATTAATACAACTCAATACATTCAATGAATAATTGAAATGAACATGATACTATTTAATGGATTGCTTTTGATATATCTGCATGCGGCATGTCAAGGCTTGTGCTATTAAAATCACTATGGCAACAAGGGGAGATTGGCCTTTACACTTAACTTGGACATCCTGCCCTCTGACCAGCACGACTGTATTTAATTTGTGTGACATGACGATTGTTACAATTTAAATTTAAACAAAATTTAGATTAACCTCACAATCTGTCTGAATGACATGTACCATTTTAATGAAATGATCTAATCAGCATCATAAAAGTAAACGTGAAACAGCATCTGTCTGCCGTGCATCAGGAGGACTCACTTTTTGCTCTGAAGCTCAAGTCACAAGTTTACCTTCAGTAGCTGCAGTAGCATTGGTTTCTAGCGGAGACTGTGTGGGCAATATGAGGTCATGATTGAAAAAAAGGTGAAGAGAAAGGAGCAACTAGAAATTAGTAGAGATCAAGATAAACAGAAAGATGACAGTCTGAGATAGAGAGAGATTGGGAATATACAAGGAGACTAAGAAAAATTGCCCAGAGTGGAGGAAAACAGTGACAGGCAGTGGCAGGAGTGGAGGCAGAAATGTAACAGACAGACTTGGGAGATGAGGGAGAGAGGAGAGAGACAGGCAGAGACAGACAGAGTTAGAGAGAGATAGACAGTGACAGAGCCAGAGATAGACGGGCTGGGAGGATGCAGAGAGTGTCTCTCTCTCTCGGGTTGCTGCTGCTAGAGGCAACAGACAGCCTCTCTGCTGGTGGAATGCTAATGCAACAAGCTGCTCCTCTCTTGTCTTCCCTCCTTCTTTACCTTCTTCTTTTTTAACTTCCTCTGTGCAGAAAGTTTAGAGACTATAGACACAAGCATAGACTTTGATAACGGGGACCCTAACGCTTTTATGTTATTTGCACTCCTTGCAGATCCATCCGCTGCATGTCAGTTCTGTAATCAGGTGCAGCAGTGTCTTCTTCATCGCAAAGATAATGATTTTAATGGGAGGTTAGTCGATGAATGTGTGTTGCCTGTGTGTGATGAGGGAATCAGAGATTAGTTATTTTTGACCTCTCCTGCACCTCGCTCCCCACCGCCTTATTCTGACATCATGTTTGTCTGCAGCTCAGCAGTTATGGCTACTGCTAGTCAGTGGGGGTCGCCATGTCAGGGGCCAATCGCAGGTCAGTCAGTCGACCTTTTCTGTTCAGGGGCCAGCAGTCGGGCCGACCTTCTGACCTCAGCTCTGAGCCGTATTCGACCAAGAGACACAAAGCAGTTGTTCGGAGACTTATAAATGTCGCCCAGGCAGGTTGTTCCCTCTCATCATTTAAGACATTCAAGCATCACATCACACGGAGAAATGCCCCGCAAAGACATGTTATTTTCCTTGAACTGGGCACATTTTCCTATCAGGTGACAGTCATCAGTTCTCAACTTCAGGCAGGATATAACCTGAGTGGAGCAAGTCAGCCCTCACCACCACACACTCCACCCACACCCCTTCACCCCCACCCTCCCTAAGTCTGTCTGTCCGCCCGCAGTTCGTCTGTCTGCATGGAGATGGCAGCTTCAAGAAATGGTATAATAATTTGAAGTGTGATCCATTTAGATAGCAGCGAGGGTGCTCTTCCTACGCACACGCACGCATGCATGCACACTAATGCAACACACACCGTGTAACCCACCAAACAAATGTTAAGATGTGAGCACGCACGCTTGCACACAAACCTGCTCACACACGGACATGAAGACCTAGAAACAGATCGCTCTTCTATACACACACACAACACACACACACACGATAGTCTCTTTTGACATGCACTTGCTTGGTTGATGTCCAGATAAGCTTGAGTGACAGGTAGGGGAGTGTTGACTATTAGTGTGTGTAGAAATACTTTGCTAGATATCTCCAACCTTATGATTATTGTGTAGTATTTATTTAATCAGATTTGTATGCTTACTTCTAGAATAACAGAATCCATTTCTAACAGATATGGCGCGGATTAATTTTTTCCATTTTGCTTCTCCTGTGGAGTCTATCTTGTTTCAGGTCTTTTTTTTTTTCAGACACTGCCTCCCTGTTTCACTTTTGCTTGTTAATTTCCTGCCACTGTTTTCTATCTCTTTTCAAACATATTGTACCGTTTCTGTCACTTAGGAGAGAATCTTGTCAGTTTTTGGCAGCAGATGTATGTTCAAGCCATATTTTGAGGATTCAGGCCTTGTATACCACCTGCTACACCTCTCAAACCTCCACTCCTCTATCCCCAGGCCTCTGCTCCATTCCTCTATTCTCTTATCTACTTTCTTCTCCTACTTGCCCCTCTATGTCATTGCCAAGTCTCTCCTGTCTACTCTCCTCTGTCTCTCCTCCTCCCTCCAACCTCTTTCTGTTTCTTTACGCACCTCTTCTCTCTCAGTCTCTCTATTCTGTGACTGCCTGGCTGGTCCCCCTGTGGCACACCGTGTCGTGTCCCTAATTTATTTATAATTAGTGCCTTTTGTCGGATGCGGGGAATGTTAAAGCACACGCCCACCGCTCTGGCACAAATGGGCTGAAATTCCTCCATCCCTTTCTGGCCGCCCTGACTGCCCAACTGACACGGCCACTGGGATGGACAGATCTTACATCCCAGACACAGACTCTTAAAATTATACCCACTCCACTGAGAGGACGGTTGCACACTGCAAGAAAATCTATCTTATCAAGTCATTTCTGTCTAGGGCTGAGTACCAAAACACTTATTTATGTTAGAACAAGTCATTTTGTACCAGAACCAAGAAAAAATGCAGCCAGGTTGTAGAAACTACGAAACAAAGTTCACCATAGATATATTCACGTGTTTTAAGAAAATAAAACTTTTGAGACAAAATTCACCAATAAGTAGAGTTTGCACCTGACTGGCACCTGCTGAGATTTAGATACACACATTGTCAAATACCCAGCAACGCCCCTGAATGCAAAACAGAATAACAAGATGGACAACATGTAATCTGAAAGTGTAATCATTAAACATCCTGTTGAATTTAATGGCCATCACTTGTAAAGTTGAGCTGTTTTGGGGTTCGAGCTGCAGAAAAAAGATATTTTTATCACATTACATTAATGTCAACGCCGTCGTCACACATAACGTACATGACCAGGACTGACGGCACTGACAGGACAGGCTGCGTGTGTGTGTGTGTGTGTGTGATCAGCCAGGAAGAGCTTTTGTCCTTGGGCTGAGAGGGCACCTGGCTCCTCTTCCCGTCCTTGTGATCTCTCTATTCCCCCTCTCTCGTGCCGCTCTATCCCCTCTCTATCTGTCTCTTCCTCTCTCTCTCGGCTCGGATCCCTTCATCCCCCCATCTCGCACTCTCCCTCTCCTCTGCCCAAGGCGATGCCGTCCTGCAGGCTTTGATCAGGGTGCCAGGGAGGGGGGAGGAAGGTCAGAAAGGCTGAGACTGCAGGAGAACAAGGCTGGAATATCGAGTAGGTGAGGCTGGGAGAGAGAAGGAGAGAGGGGGAGATGGGGTAATCTAGTGAGAAAGTGATAGAGTGAGAGAGGGTGAGATAGTGGGGGGAAAAGAAGAGGGAGGGAATGGGTAAAGAGGAAGAGAGGGGGAGTGAAATGAGGCAACCGTGAGAGATGGGGGAGGTGGGGCTGCCTGAACTGCAAACAAGTAGAAGTTGAGATAAAAGAAAATGAAGAGAGCAACAGAGGAGATAGAGGAGAAGGACGGGAAAGGAGAGGTGTCTTCGCCTATCAGAGGAGAAAAAGACAACGCATTTGTCTTGAACGTGATGCTCAGCATTTAAACAGCAGGTTGGAGGATAAGGCCCTGTTTTAACTAATCTACACAGTGCAGGACAGATAGTTCAGCTCTGTGTGTGTGTGTGTGTGTGTGTGTGTGTGTGTGTGTGTGTGTGTGTGTGTGTGCGGGTTTGCATAGGCCTTTCTGTGTGTGTGTGTGTGTTTGTAGCCTGGCAGTATAGTGCTTGACTGTGGCTCTTTGTGTGTCTGTTTTTTTTTTAAAGATCATTAAGATGCATGGTTTATTAATATTCAGATCAAACCATTAATATTCGCTAAGTGTTTCTGCTCTCCTTGTGTCGTCAGCTCACCTGGGACTGGGGAGGGCAGAGGGGGGAGAATGGAGGAGCAAAGAGGGGGGAGGCACTGGAGGAGCGGGCCAAAAGGAGGAGTTTAAGGGCTAAATGAAGGAGGAGAAAGACAAGATGATAGTAGAGGAGGGACAAAGTGGGAGCCATGGTGATGATTTACAGGGCCTTCTGGAGATGAGAGGAGCAGAAGGTACAGTGGAGGTGGTGGAGGTCCTATGAGGGGTTGGATGTATTGTGATGGACAATCTGGCTCTGCACGGATGCGGGGCACAGGGGTGGAAGGTTGGGTTGTTCAGGGAGGTGGGGGGTGGGTGGGGAGATCCGCCACTGGGACTGTGAGGTGAGAGGGGTGAGGGATTTTAGGGGGAAGCAGAGAAGCAGAGGGGGGTTTGGTTCTGGAGTAATTGGGCCAATGGGAGGATAGCCACAAGCACACACACTCACACGATCATTTGCACTTTTAGGTACACACAATTATGTGCACACAATTTCTGAAACATGCATAAACAAAATGTAGAAAAACATTTAAACATTCACACATGCATTTGAATACGTATTTTATGTAGATGAACATGTTCACACATACCATACAGATCAAGCGCTGATGCAGCACAAAAAATGTATGTAACTTTAATGTACACATACAGAAACACAATGCATATACACACACACACACATCTTCATATATGCATATTTAAGACTGCAGCTAATGATTTCAATTGTTAATGAGTCAGTTTCCTTCTTAAAAGATTTAATGTCAAAAAATAATGAAAAATGCCCAATGTGGTTTCACAGACCCCAAGGTTGAACCCCCCCCCCCCCCCCAGATTTCTTGTTTTTTCTGACCAACAGATGAAAATTTGAATATTTTCAGTTCACAAAGATATAAAAGAGAGTAAAGCAGCAAATCCTCATATTTGAGATGCTAGAACCAGTGATTTTATTTTTATTTTTGGTTGATAAATGACTTTAATGATTAACTGAAGTGTTGTCAGTTCATTTTCTGTCTATCAACTAATCAATTATTTTTATCTACTTACATTTATATGAATGTGTGCACTTCATTGCCTCATGTATGCATATGTCTCCCCTGCCACACACACACACACACACACACACACACACACACACACAGCAAGCACTCCAGTCAGTTACAGATACACTCAGGCATGCACAAAAGCGGACAGCAAATTAAAGTGGTAATTACTTTTAAGCCCAGAAAGGTGAGGGATTGTATGGCAGGGAGCAATGGGTCACTGTTGAATAGAGAATAGCGGAGCAGCCAGACAGTGTGAAAGGCAGATATGCATCTCAATGAAATATGGAGGAGCACACTCAACAAAAGGCGAAATGGCTCCTTAATGGCCACATGCCCACAAAGAATTATTGTCTGATAGATTTGGAATATTATCTGCTTTATGGCAGTTATCTTTAAACAGCCGTTCATACTTATCATCCATGTGAGCTTCTGTAAGGGAAGATGAAGAAAATGTTGTGTTCTGCTAAATTTGTATAGTCTTAAATATTACGCTGACAGCTTACTGAGTCTGGATAGATATTTTATTTCTTGACAGAAAAGGATGTCAGAAGAAAAGTTATTTTCAGTGTTGCGACGAAGCTGAGATTGTTTTTGACAGATTTGTATTGAGGTTTGCCTCCTTCTGATTTAAGGGTATATCAGCAGTTTACTCTCACTTTTCGTTCCTGATACAGGTTGAGCTAGAGCTTCCCATAATGCAACTCTAGCAAGCACTTTCCAAGACTAGTAAATTTGATCTTTGGTGAAAAATTGGTGAAGTTCTACTTTAAGTTGCTTCTGTGAGTATATTCCAATTACTAATTATCATCTAACTATCTTAATTATTCAGGAGTATAGTTCGTATACGGGTTTGGATCATTAATTTAGGTGATGATTTATTAGTTAATTTTCTTCAGCAGCCACTATATTTACCAGGTGACTGTTATCTAAAGAAGACTTGTTGCTGGTTTTGCTCTGGGTGATCTATACATTCAGACACTGTGTGTTGAAATCTGATTTCAATATGTATAAGTCTGATGTAGCCGGGTTTATTTTTGGACGTATTTCAGCAGAGCAACTTCATTTTCATTCACTGCACACACTCAGTGTGTTTTAGCTGTAAAGAGTCAGCCAGTTTTCACCGTGTTTACTTCCTACGGAAACAGAAAGAAGCCTGTGGTAGTTCAGACAGCCTATTATAAATCTGATCAGTCCTTAACATAAAACTGCCACATGGTGCTCACCTATTGTTTAGTGACCTGAGCTTTTTGTGTTTGAGTAAATAGTAGTCACCTTTGATCCCTGAGTGTTACAGTCCTTTGCCAAAAAAGCACTTACCTGATTTTTTCAGAACTTTCAACCACATCTCAGAGTCTTCATATGGACTTTGAGTTAAGACTGAACATTTACACTTGATTTCCATTCATTCTTTTAATCTCAGTGTCATTCTTTGCCATCTGTACTTCAGGAGTAGATCTGAAGATAGAGAGTGCATTGTGTACTTAATTACATGTTTGACATGTTTGTTGTCTTTTACTCTGATTTTATACTCCACTACATGTGAGAGGGAAATGTTGTATTTTATTCTCTACACTATTTGACAGCTAGATTTACTACTTGCATTGCAGCAAAACACAATGCTATATGAAATACTTGATCTGTTTATAAAATATGACATTTGATCTAGTTGAAGCACTCAGTAGTATATACTTGTGTGATGATAAAAATAGCTCCCATTTGACCAGTTGTTACATTAAATTGGTGCCCACTCAATAATAAATTGTAAGTTGTATTAATGGTAATAACAACCTTAGAAGGGGTGTTTTTTTCTTTTGATATGTGCATGTAAATTTTTTCTGAAACTTTACTTGTAGTTGGGTATGTTTACTTATGTTAATAGATGTTAATATTTCTTCTGTCACTGGACTGTTTGAACTGCGTTTCTTTTTAAAAAAGGCAGTTTTCTGTCACTACACTGAACTGACCACAGCCGATAGCATGTGTAGACAGGCGGAGAAACAAGGTCAGACATGGGTGTGACTGCAACAGTCGTCACAGGCTATTCCACATGCATGTGCAGTTTCACATGCAGAAACATGCACGCTCTGACTAAGGATTTTTACTCTTATTTGCCCACTCGATTCAATTACATTTAATTTTCATCAGGCCGGGTTAATTCTCCAGCCTCAGGTTGTGGTTTTTTGTTACTTCCAGGAGCACCCTGAATTGTGAAGGGAACACCTGTAATACTGCTCCACAAGGCAAGCCTCCGGTACTAAACTAAGCCTGTGAGGGCTCAAACGCACGCTGACACACACACACACACGCACACACAGTCAGATATTCCCTGCAAGTCTCCTTCAAGGACGCCTGGGGAAGACTTGGAGGACAAAATCACACACTCCCTCTCCCAGTGTCTCAGACGCGCTGCACTTCTAATGCAGACAGAAAGCCTCCTCCAAAGAGACTAGGCACACACAAACTCTCTCTCCCACGCAGACACACACTTATACTTACACATTTAAACACACAAATACCCTGAAAGGCCCTTCCACCTTCCTATCCATTTGAGAAAAGCAGGACATTTTCTGTTTCTCTTATTGTCACTCTCTCCTGCTCTCAGCTGTTTCAGGTTTGTGTGTGTGTGTGTGTGTGTGTGTGTGAGAGAGAGAGAGAGAGAGAAGTGGAGGGGGCTCACAGGGACTCTTTGACGACCTCATTCACTCCCTTCTCCCCCTTGGCCGCGCCATAGCCGACATGCCCAACAATGCGACAGGAGGGTGGGAGCTGGACAAAAAAAACAGTGAATGCGTCTTCATTTGCCTGAACTTTTCACACGTCTTTCCCCTTTTGCTGCCGGCCGCCTGTTCACTACAGTGCTGCGAGCCGCTCGGCTAGTTTCCGCTGGCAAGACAGCCAACCAAAGCAACACTTTTCCTCCCCCCCTCCTCTGTCATCTCCCTCCCCTCCTCCCCTCCTTTCCACAATGTTAAGCCCATTTTTAGCTTGACATAATCTGAAATGGTACTTAAGTGAATTTATGTCTACCTCAGTGCATTAACTTCTGCTGTTTCCTCCTTTATGTTGCTGGGTTTTTTTGTTGATTTTTTTTTTTTTTTTTTTGTAGTGGGTGCAGCAATGGAGGGAGCGTGAGGGAGGGAGAGATTTGAAACTCAGACCACGGAGTAGACAGCCTATCAGTATTCAGTAGAGAAAGTGAGTGATGGAGGGAGAGAGAGAGAGACGGAGAGAGAGAGAGAAAAAGGAGGAGGGAGTGATGTATCAATATTCTGAGTAGTGTTTGAGGGCAAGGGGAACGAACAGAGGAGAGGGGGAAGGGGGGAAGGAGGGAGGGAGATTGGTGGGAGAGAGAGTACTTCAGTGAGTCTCTGAGTGTGATTATTTGTTCACGTATTCACTTGCATGTGTGTGTGTGTGGATCTGTGATTGTATATGTTGTTTGCCTTTTTGTATGTGGTTGTGGGTCTGAGCATATATTGACTATACGTTGTGCATGCAGTACATATGGTCAGTGGTAGAATATAACTAAGTACTGTACACTAGTACAATTTTGAAGTACTTGTGCTTGAGTATTTCCATTTTATGCTACTTTAAAGACTATTTCAGAGTCGGAAAGGTGCACACCATTAAGTATGTTAGACCATTAATTTGATACTGGCCTCCATCACTGAGAGAGGCCAGTATTTTTTTAATTCTCAAGTGAAGAGTGCCCACCTCACTACTAAATGTTTACCCCAAAATTTTATCCAAAGTTTTGCTTCGTATGATTAAAGAAGACCAGTCAGGCTTTATTAAAGGCTACAGCTTGTGCATTAAGAAGATCACTAAATGTTTTAGATATGTTAGTTAGCAAAAGGCAGTGGGTGGTTCGGTGGCGAAAGCCTTAAAATGGCGGTATTTGGCGATATTTGGATTTTAGGTGATAGACTTACAATGGGACAAAGATCATATTAGCCTTAAAGATTCTATGTGTAAGATTCAAAAAACCCTTGTTATTAATGACACTGGTGGCCATTAAGTGAACTGCAGTCTGCATCCTGTTGTATTTGAGCATGTGCTCACACTCTATAGATATGGGAGAGCAAGCGTTCTGGGCAGCGGCCAAAACAGTGACGAGACATAGACTGAACATGACTGACCATAAACTGTATTGGAAACTAAAGACTATATTTGACTGTGCAGAGAGTTCACACATTGGCAATAAAAAGATGATTAATACGTGTAAATTGCTTCCCATTTTTACACATAGTACCTTTTAAGTTGCCTATGAGACGGGGCCCTATTTTGGTTTTACCTTGGAGCAATTTGGTTTAAACACTTTATTAAACAGGTTTTTTTTTTTCTGTTTTTTTTTTTATTAAAAGGGCCTTCATAGTCATCTGATGGCAGTGGAGATCACAACCAGAAAAATTATGTAACAGACTTAACTCCGCAACAATATATAAAGTGGTTAAATGAGCTCTTCCTCCATTACTAAAACATTAAATTGCTATTCATATATTAATGCATCCATATAATGGATATAAGCTTCCTTTTGAGAATTGCTTATGTAAGATTTTGAAAGTAAGTGTT
This sequence comes from Lates japonicus, assembly GCA_033238685.1. Classification (NCBI taxonomy): domain Eukaryota; kingdom Metazoa; phylum Chordata; class Actinopteri; family Centropomidae; genus Lates; species Lates japonicus. Next base: position 26,865 of record BRZM01000250.1, on the reverse strand, counting down.
GTTATGTGGATGGCTTATAGATTGAGTGGGTGTGTTTGTTTGTGTGACACTTGCAGCTGTTGTGAGTAATACAACAGGTAGTCGGTTTACTCTCTTTCACATGGTCACATTATGGGAACTCATCTACCACTTGAGGACAAAATAGACTGTCCTCATTAGAGAAATCATAGTCTGTTATAATGCCTAACAACCTGTGTTTACCTGTACCTGACAAGGACCTCTTGTGGCATTGTGAGTTATATCTTTTTTGCCTCAGAAGGAGAGGCAGAAGTAGCGTGACATTGTTACAGATTATGGATGGACAGGTCAAAAAATTCATATGACTGCCGGTCACATCCCATTTCCCACTGGCAGTCAATGCTGGTTTCTTTTAGCCATGACCAGAATCTTTCTCTAACCTTAAGCATTTAGCTGTTGTGTCTACACCAATACAAATCTTATCAATTGAGGTGGAAAATTGGTATTTGTTTATAGGATAGGAGCACTGTAAATTCCATGTTTTTAGTGATGTATAAATTGAAACCTAAAACTTGAATAGATTAGAAAATGGTCACAAAATAGATTTTTGCTTCAATTTTGGAAGGCTGACCAACTAATGAAAATAGGAAATGCTGATATTTTATTGGTTGCTTAGGAAAATAATGGCAAATGTTATGTGTTGTCATTTAGTTTATAGAAATATGTTGCCCACATAGTAAAGCATTACATTTTTGGGGTAAAATGTTATTCTTTTTTCTTTTTGGTTTGAGGGGGAGTCTCTTTGAATTCATGTGCGTTAATGCAATGTCCTCGTAAGTGACAAAAACAAGTTTGTGTGTATGTTTGTACAGGACGGGAGTCACAGTTTACAATACGTTTGGATGTGATGGAATCTCCCACTTGTTTCAGTCATCCTCTCGCCCTCTCTTTCCTTCGTTCTCTCTCCCACTCTCTCTCTCTTTTACTCTGGCTGCTAATCAGCATTTGAAAGGCAGCTTTGACAGTGAGAAAGAAAGTGAGGGGGGGCACAGAGAGGTGGGGGTAAACGAAAGCATGAGACACAGCGAGTTAGGGAGGGAGAGCCAGAGAGAGACTGAGGCGAGGGGCTGTACAAGCATGCCTTTTATATTTACTAGTGACTGAGAGAGAGAGGGAGAGAGGGAGCAGCTGAAGGCAGAGACAACTGGTGTGCACGGCTTTCCCAAGAGGAAATGAAAAGAAAGAAGCTCAGCGAGGAGAGTG
>BRZM01000250.1:0-25328 GCA_033238685.1 Lates japonicus | reverse complement strand
ATAAGTTAGTATTATGTTTGATCTGGTGAGATCAAATATGGACTTATATGAATATAGTGTTGTTTCTGATGTTTAACTAGTATTTCAGTAGAAGGGATGTAGGTCATTGAGAATTTGTAATAGTGATAACAAAATAACAAAATGGATCTGCCTCTATTTAATTGTCCGCATGCCATCCCAGTATGACAGTTAATCCATGCAGAAGTACCAGGACCCGAAACTGAACACATCTATTCATTATCGGCACTTCATCTGGGCGCAAGGGTCACAAGGTCCATGACACTGGGTGAGGAGGCAGGTACACCGGAAGAAGATCAACAGTCCATCGTAGCTGGTCACATTTAGACAAACTACCATTCAATTTCTACAGCAACTTAGAGTCACCTAATTAACCTTACTTGTATGTGTTTGTTGTGGGAGTACCTGGAGAGAACCGTGCCACAGTGACAGGGAGACATGCAACCACTGCACCACCATGATGCCCTTTGAAATTGAAACAGCTATATGTAAATACATTTTAGCCATCATTGTTGTCACTATTTACGCTTCTGTTTTCATTATAGATGTTCAAAATTGTAGTAAGCTCATTCTGGCTTATATTTCTCTCTCCCTAAAGTGGCATCAGTGTCTATAATCCTGTTTTAATGGGGCTAAACTGCACATGTTTCCATTTGGTATTTTCATCATTTCAGACAAATGCCCTGGTTTGCATCTGATACACTTTTTAGATGAAAAAAACAGCTGTCTACAACAGGCATGCGCTTTTGTGCTTTTATATATTTAGGCACAAACCAGAAGTGCATTAGTGTTGCAGGAAGTACTTATACTTCTAAGTACTGTACTTAAATATATACATTTAGATGTGAAGGAAATATTGTCTGTTTTGTTACCCTCATTTCTGTAGCTACTGATTACTTTTAAGATTTTATTTTAAAAAAAAAATAAAGGAGTAGATTCAGTCTGACTCACCTAACTGTGCAGCTTAAAGAACATCATTTCAAATTTCAAGTGGTATACAGTAAAATGCCGCTACACATTGGTATTAATAACTGTTGATTTGGTTACTTATATCAAAAAAATGAGTGCATAGTAGTACACTCTACTGGGAATGCTGTGTTATGATGTTGGTGTTCGTAGGAGTTGGTATATTTTCTGTCTAACCATGTGCAACACAGAAGTGTCTACATTTCTCCTCATACACACGACAGCAACACTCCAGAAAAGACATATTGCTTACATTAAATATAAACAGTCATAATCATCAAATGATATAATATAAATGAAGTCCTCAGAGGGGATCTAGATAACTGAAGTTTTACCATGCCTAGCCGACATTTGTTTGATAGTCTGGTAAACCTTGCTGGCACTGAGTCTTGGGGACTTCCAGTCAGAGCTCAGGCTCCAAGGAGGCATTCAAAGGATTTAATTCACAGTGTAGTATAGTTTGCAAGTGTTAGAAGTTCATTCCAATTTGTCAAGTCAAACAATTTCATTTATTTAATCCGTTGTTTCAAAAATGTTCTTGAACAATTACAGGTATTACTAATAGGTGTGTAAAACAAACTGAGAATAAAAACTAGAAATTGAATAGGTGTGCTTCACTTTATTTGACAAAGAGATGTCATTAAAGGTACATTGTGATACTACAACTACTAAATTCTGACCACTGCATGAACTTAATAGTCTACTTGAAAAAAATGAGATGAAAGAACAGATGATAGCAGCCTCAGCAGCTGTGTTCTTAGATGCTGCCTTATCCTGCGCTGACCTTGGCGATTCATGAAAACAAATGTAAACTAGTCTACTAACACTGAGAACATGCCTGGGAGGAGAAAGTGCTGTATGTCCTAATTGTCCCTCACACAGCTGATAGGAGGGACCAGAGTGACCTTTAACAGAGAAGAGCTGTCTGTCATCATGACAGACAGCATTTCTCTGTTAAAGAACATGCCCACTGCCATTATTTGAGGCTGATTAGATATTTACCTCTTCAAACTGGTCTTTAGAAAGAGCAGCTCTGAGGGCAGAAATAATCTGATTGGGTCAGTTAAACATCACTTTGTGGAACCACATAGCCATAGTAACATTAGCCATGCACTCAAGCTACAACATAAAAAATGCAGTGTAGATAAGCAAGTTAGCCTAACTAATACAGATGGTGGAAGTAAGAGGTCATTGCTAAATTTACTACAGGTCATTCCTAAATTTACTACAGTGACACCTCACTTGTAAACCTGCACAAGATCACTAAAGTGTATGCAATAATATGTTTGTAAGAGCTTTTGAATATGTCCAGATCATTTAGAACTTGCTACAGCTCGGATGTGTAGTGATTCTATGAATTCAAAATGCTGTTGAGACAATAGTTACTTAACCTAGAAATGTAAAAACTTTAATGTAACTTAATCAGCATCTAGACATCTTCTAAATTGCAAACTACCCAAACCAGCTTACCTTTATATGTTTATCGGCTGCTCCAACAATAAACTTGCACCAGTTTGGTCCAGTCTGTCCCACAAACCAACAATGCCATCCAAGAAGCCATGCTGCTAAAACAGCTAAAAACGACATGCCATGCTCAATAGCTAACATTATGTTTTGCAAAGATGGAAGTCAGCTTTTTTTTAATACTATTTATTACGATTTTTATTATAAAAACCAAGCAAGTTCTGAAAGTAATGTGGGATAAGGCTTAATTACTACAGCACTTTCACATCCATCCTGTAGAGGAAGAAGAAATTGTGCTATAATAATGTTATTTTCCACAGCTTTTAAGACTAAGACTGAATAATTTCCACATTCACACAAGCAACCTTATCTGTTGGAGAAGATGATTGCTGACTGATTAATCCAACCATCTGTACATTCACAGTCAGTGAAACATACATTCTTTTTCATTTTATCTCAAGTACCCTCTTTGTTATTCAGGTTTGCAGGATCCATATTTGCTCAAAGGTTCAAGAACTGTTTGTTTAAAGAACAGTGTGTGAAATTATATCAGTCTGAAAACCTCTACTTATCGAGAGTATAAATCTATGACACAATACTTGACAAAATACTTAAGATGGACACATTTTTTCATTGTGCACATGAAAACAGGTGTGGACATATTTGTGCATGTTTCATTCATCTGTAGCATGTGCACATGGCAATCCATGGATTACTTAGTGAACTTACCTGTAGATCATCTCTGTTAAAACTCTGCTGAACCACTTTAGAGCAATTAAATACCTCGTAATTATCATCATCTCCACTGTCGGCAAAATTGTTCTGAAATGGTCCTTTAAATCCTTTTGTTTTGCTGGAGCTGGTAGGCACTGTATTCATTGTTTCCCTTAAATATTGTGCCAACTAACTCAGAATGTGCAGTGCGAGATCCTTCCATTGTAATGTAAATATGCCTTTAGAAGGTTTGGTGTCAAAATCCATTCAGCAAGTTTCCCAGGTCTTCTCTATAGTGCGTTAGCAAAGACAGCAACAATCACCTTGTTTAATTATAGTGCAGCAGGGCATGTAATGGGTCAAATAGAGAAATAGCCTTTTACAAAGACACAGAGTGGACTATAAGGCACTACTTGCTTATTCTGATTATAAATAGATTATTAAACATATGATTTTTAAAAACCATATTTAATGGGTACTTCACCTATAAATGCATTAACATGAATACTTTTTCCAAACCTGACCCTGCTTTGTCCAATTATGGACAACTGTAATATGACTTAAATATACTCCCAGAAAAGTAAGTTTATGTGTGCATATTTACATTATTAAGAATATTTAATGGTGAGGCTTTTCCAGGAGGGGAACGTGGGAGATTGTTGTAAAGACTGAACTTCTTTCAGGTCGTGCTGCTTTGAGTCTCTGCCTGCCTGTATATTGTTTCTCATTTTCCCTGCATATGTCAAAACAGGTGCCCTAATTGTACCCTGGCAACAGTGACAAACAGCTGCACTTTGAAGAGGAAAGCAATATGCAAATTCACAACGGATTGGAAAACTATTAAAGTGTTCCAGCAGAGCAGCAGGGTGAGAGGGAAGGAGGACACACAAACTCAGATCTGGACATGAACCATAAATGAATCTTTTTCACTTTGGCGCTCGCACTAGGGAGTTCACCAGATATAATACTTAATCACCTGCAGTACAAATCCTTAAATGCATCAGATGCAATGGTCCTTAGGAATGTGTGTACTTGTTATTCCTGTCTGTCAGGCATGTTAGCTTTGATGTTTATAGGTGTGTGCTTATGCATGTGCGTGTTTAATTGTGAAAGAGCACACATTTCTATTTGTGAGTATCAGGTCATGGCTCAGTGTGGGTCTGGTGTGTGTGTGTGTGTGTGCATCCTCTGAACAATACTGGGTGCCAGAGGGGTGCAGTGGGTGTGCCCACATTGAAGAGTAGATTTATCTAATTGGTCTGAGGAGAAGATAAAGAGAAGAAGACATTCCACAGCCCAGCGTACTCAATTGACGATGGTGCAGTTATGCACACAATTGTGTTGAACACAGTTTATGTTTATAAGCACACATCCACATATGTACTCCAGTGAATCTAACAATGTGATGAATGACATGTTTACATGCACAGCAGAAGAAGGCTTTGTTAGTACTTATGTCACCTAACATGGAAGGTGCTATTGTAAGATTAAAATAATGTATATGGTTTAACTTATGGGAACTGCAATACCTTCAGTTAAAACAGGTTTGTTAGTTGAAAGCACTTCCTTTGCTACATGTTCTCCTAGATTTTTAAAATATCAGCTGGTGCGCCATTTGGGCTTGAGTTATGCTCCAACAGGGGTTCCAGTTCATTTGAGTTCATGACTATAAGCCTTTTGTAACAGTTTATATATACCTCTACCAATGGATGAAAATAAGGTTGCTTGTTTCCCACTATACTCAGGGAGCTTTTATCCCTGTCCCTGAATTTGTCTTGCCACAGTGATTGATTGAATTGAATTTATTTGATGATTAAAGACACATATAATACTGCACTGTAGTCATTACACACATCCAAAAATCATCGAGGTTAAAAACACTATAAAGCCCAAAGCTTATTTCCATTGTTCCATTGTTGTTTCCATTGATGTTTTTGTTGTTTCCATTTTTAACTTTACAATAACTCAGGCCACAAGGGCTGTGTAGATGTATGTATATCTAATGATGGCATTGTCACAGTAGCAGCAGAAAGTAATGGCTCAGGGAATTCAGCGTAACCAAAATGTCACACTTTAACAATGATGATTTGATTGGAAATATAGATTTTGTGAAAGTAGTAAGTAGAAAGTCAAAACCTGGAGAGGGTATTGCACCATCCAGATTTATTTAACCTCTTCTGTTGGAGTCTGTACTGTTACGAGGTAGGAGACAGTATGTCGTTAAATTAAGTGGTGAACTTGTTTCATTAGCAACTGAGCCAACTAGCTTACTGACAGCAATTATATAGAAAGGTGACAGCAAAGCAAAAATACCAGAGGCAGTGAACAGCACAATGCTGAGAAAATTGAGCTTGTGACCTAAGCACCAGCACAGCTAGCTAGTGTGTAAGCTGTCAGCTCACCGGTCACCACCTACTTGCCAGTTAGCCCTCTGAGTGGTCACTAAGCTTCAAGAACCCAATATTTTGTGAAGACATTACTCATTATATTACCTTGGAATGTAAATTGTCAAAGTCATGTAAGAGTTAGAATATGAATGTAATTACAATCCAGTTACCCTCACACCAACATTAAATGAAATGCTTTGAAAGGCTGGTCCACTCCCAACATCAGAGCCATCATCCCTGCCCCACTGGACTCTAACAGAGCTAACAGATCAGAGGATACCATCTCTCTGGCTCTTTACACTGTCCTAACTCACCTGAAAAGACAGGGCACATATGTGAGATTTGTATTTGTGGAGTCCAGCTCTGCTTTCAATACATCTCAAGGGAGCTCTCCTCCAAACTCCACCAAATTGGCCTCGCTTCATATCTATGCAACTGAATCCCAAATTTCCTGTCAGAGCGTTGTCAAGTGGTGAGACTGGGCCCCCACCTGTCCTCCATTATAACAGCGAGTACTGGCACTCCACAAGGAAGTGTACTGAGCCCCATCCTCTTCTCCTTCTTCGCACAAGGATTCCTGCATTTGCTTCTAACAGCATCATTATCTTCATGGATGACACAGTGGTGATTGGGTTGATCTTAAGCAGCAAAGAATCAGCCTTCAGAGCACAGGTGCAGAACCTGGTGAGCTTCCACTCAGGAAACAACCTGCCCCTTAATGCAACACAGTCCATCGACTTTGGAAGGTCTCGGGATGACAAGTTCAAGAGAATGTTCAGCTTCAGGTTTCTGGGCATACACATCTGAGAAGACCTCACCTGGTCACTGCACTGGTCAAAAGCAGCTCTCTGTGTAGTATTGTCATTCCCAGTGCACAGCAGATCATTGGGATACAGCTCCCAGGCCTGGTGGACATTTACAACTGCTGCCTCAGAAAAACTGCCAGTATCTGTAAAGTCTCCACACACCCATACTATCGTCTGTTTAAACCCCTTCCATCTGGAAAATATTATATTCTCTCTACTAACAGAATTTAAACTTGTAATTCTTTACACTACAGTTTATTACATTACTGACATGTGTTACTGCAGCATGTTACTGGTGAACATTGGTCATGATGAATGTATCATTGTCATCATGGCCAACACGGCCATATTTCACACCTTTTCCATCACCACTATCACTATTGCAGTCATCATCATTATAATCAACATCATGACCCAATTCTTCATCATCATCAACATTATTCATGAGAGTAATGATAATAATACAAGATCTTCCAAAAAGGGGAGAAACTTTATCCTCAACTTTATCATGGAGCTAAATGACTGTATATGAAGAAGAAAACAAGAAACCAGCCGTAACAGACTCGTCATTAAGAGATGTATGCGCGCAGTTGTCGTGGATCTTGCGTGCATCTGTACAAATTGAGCAATTCTCTCACTCCTCACTTCCCTTCTCCCACCCCACTCAAGTAACAGACATTAAGCCAAAAGAAACAGACTAAGGAGGTGGACAGTTAACATTCGTTTCTCTCTGTCTGTCTCTTTGTTTCTTGATTTCTCTCTCTCTCTCTCTGTCTCTCACTCTCCCCTTTTGCTTCTCCTTCTTCCCCTCACTCTCTCTGTCTCTTTATCAAAACACACACGCACTCACACACATAAACAAACACATGCAGGTGCACGCGCAGTACCACAGGGAGATGATGAATACCCTGTGTGGATGGTCTGAATTAAAAACAACATTAATGAGAAAGCTTTAATTGCCGTCATTTATCAGCCTGTCCAGAGTTGAACTCCACGGCTTACAGATCAGATGCAAATCAGACTGACTCCCATACTGTTAGGAAAGAGAGCGAGTGAGAGCCAGTACTCTCCATATTGTATGAATTTTTATTTGTACAATGCACACATGTATCGTGTACAAAACATTTACAAGAAAATGTGGAATTTCTCACTTTTTTACTAGATGGCTGCAGAACTCCAGACTCCAACTCCAAATTTGCTCTAGTCTGCACTGTCATACTACTGTTTTCAAGTTTAAGAATTAACTTATGTTCAGTAAAATCATTTCCATGACAGTACGTGAAAAAAAGTCATACGTAAGACCAATTTGATTTCATATATGACCAAAGGCTAGTTAAATAATCTAAAAGATGTTGAATTCAGGTCTTAGTTATCCCACAAGAAGAAATTATTTTTACGGTATGGAAGTATAAAACTTAAACATGCTAAAAACAACAATTAAAGACATGGGTTAATGTGATATAAGCAAAGAAAAAAAGTAACACTAACAATGAGGATAAGCTAAAATGTAATGCTGTGTGAGAAAACAAGAGGACATTTATAGTAAATAGAATTAAGCGTGCTTATTGCACATGAGAGAGATGAAAATGTGAACCTGTCGCACCTTATTTTCAAAATCCTTTATCTCTGACCAGATGGAAGGATGATGAATTCCTTAAGTCACAGCAAAGTTGGAGTCTTTGACTTTAGTATGTGATGTATAGTCAGGAAAGCCTCTGTTCTACCACCTTCCATAACTTGATTCAGTTTCTCATTCAGTCTGTTACCTGGAGTTTACTCTCCGTATTCTGAGAAAAATTTGCATCCACGGCAGCAATTGCTGTAAGAAATTGCCATTGTTTTTTTTTTCCTCTCAAATTTAAGTCATTTTTTCAATGTGCTAACTGTAATCGCTGCAGTATTCAGTCCTGTCTGACAATCTATGACATTTAACCCACAAATGTAAAAAGCTTATGGGAAATGGTGTTCATTCAAGGCCAAATATACAATGATACTAGATCTTTTTTTTTCTTTTTTTTCTTCTTTTTTTTACCATCCTTTACCATCTACCATCCTTATGTAAACATATGAGGCGATCCACATGACATACTGTTGATAAAGGCCTGTTCCAAGTCTGGATTTTTAGTTATTAGAGTAACTACACATGTCAGAGGTTTTCTTACTTCTGGAACAGAACCCAGAAGTTCTCTATTTCCAAGTGAAACAGAATATTTGTTTGGAGTTAAGGTACAAGAGGGATTTAAATCAGATCCTGATGTGATTTGACTGGTCAAAAGTGGGTGAAACATAGCAAATGCAGTGGCACACGGAGCTGTAGGCCTGTTTGCCTCCACCAACACTTGCCTCACCTGCATTGTTAGATCAAGAGGGGACAATATGAGTTAAAGGCATAACTTAGTGACCATATTTTTTGGAAATCTAACCAAATTTTTCTAGCTGAAATCCAAACACACACCTCCTACTATCACATTGCTGTGCTGGCTGCTGGTGGGTACAGTTGGCTAGTCATCTCAAATCACATTTGATTAGATAAATTTGTGAAACTGTCTTAAATCACTGTAAATGTTTTCATCTTCACCAAACAACTTCCGCATGCACCATGCACTGGCCCAAAAAGAGTGTCACAAAACTGATTTGGGAAGTCTAGAAGAGCCATATGATTAAATTAACCAACAGAGGTCTTAGATGCACATGTCCTCAACATGAAGGCGTGAGGAAGCTCAAGACTGCTGCTCAACAGTGATTTGAGTCATTATTTTGACAATGTTATTAAATATAAGAAAAGATTGATTTTAATTAATCCAAATGGAGACTTTTGAAACCTTGAAAGAGAATAACTTTTTACCCAAGCGCCAGAGCAGATCAGAGTGCTTTATTTTTGGGGATGTGGAAACTTAGGTGTAACTGTGAGGGAACACCTTGGTTGAAATTTACAATGTAAGAGGTGTGTAGCATTCGGGGTATGTGTGTCTCCACTTTCAATTAGGTGCAGCATGCTGTGCCTATACAGAGGCACACCTCCTTGTCCCATTGTTTTGTTTTTGAAATAGACAAAGTCATGGGAATAATCAATAAAAACCAAGCCACGTGTGTGTGTAATCATAATTATAGTTTCACTGTTGAAATGCTTGTCATGCTGCTGTTGCCAGAGCGATCAACCCACTCAAAATAAAAACAAACCTGATGCAACCCTGTCATCTAGAAATAACGTATATACCACGAATTTGTCCTGCTGTCACATCATTCATCATGCTGGGATTATATTTATTTATATATGTTTCAGGTAACATTTTTATACAACACTGAAGTCAAAGGTAGGTGCTCAGGGTGGATGTTGAGTAAACAGATTGATTTTGACTCTACACACACAAGAGTTCACATCCTGAGTCCTGCCTGTGCTTAGGCGTGGGCAAAACAAGACTATGAGGATACACTTGTAGCTCTGTGAGGGTGTACTTAAGCACCTGAGCACTTTCAACTAAATAATAACATCAGCATGCCAGTGTACTCACAATGACAATTCATCTGCTCAGATTTAGGTGGAAGTTTAAGTCATATGCGTCGTGTACATCGTGATTTATTCTCCAAGCCTGTTTCCACTGCACAATGTTACAGTTTATTTTTATAGATACACCAGCCTTTTCACCTTAGAAACATGCATATCCATGACTGACTGAGGGATGAAGTTAATCAAGGTGATTTAATGCACATGTGCAAAGTAGTTGGCTACTGCTAGCGCGTTCAGCTGATGTTTTGTTGATGAATACTGAATGTAACCAGCTTTGAACAAGAAATTTTTTGTTGAAGCTAGATAACTTCCAATAGTTGGAATCTTGGGATGGACTCTTCTTGTTCATTTGATTTAAAAATCTAATTTAGGTTGACATTTTCCTTTTTACAATGTTGCAGCAGGGCAGTAACGGTTCTCCATAACTGCTCACGTGATGTTTGTGATGCTCAGAAAAAAATCTGGCATTTGGCTGTCATGTTTGAACACTTTAATCCTCAGAGTCTCTCCGGTAATCTCAGCTCTCTTTCTCTGATCTCTTAATTCAGCAATGTATGCACAGAGGGAGAGAGTGACAGTGAGAGAACATTTTCTTTCTTAGGTGTCCTCTCTTTGTTTTGCTCACACCTTATACCTCACATCCCCTGAGTGTCACAGTGAAACTGGGTATGGGAAATGAATGCCAATCAGTCTGTAGGTTTAAGTACAAAATTTTTTTTTTTTTTTCATTTATGTTTACAGATACATCAAAATAAATATAACAGCTATTGTTTTTTTTTATCATAAAATTTGAAATATAAAGGGTCAGTTTCATCAAAGTCCATACACACACACACACACACACACAAAATATATTTTTCACTTCCCTCCATGCAGACAACTTTTTGGCCCAGGTTTTGAGGTATTAGTTCTAGTGCTGCTCAAAGCTTCCAGGTTCTATGTGGTTTTGATGTGGACAGAACACATATCTCTGTTAGCCCCTCCTGGGGGATCTCAAGGTATTTCCAACTCAGATGGGATATACAATCTTTCCACTGTATTCTGGGTCTATCCCAGGGTCTCCTCCTTGTTGGACAGGCCCAGACGCCCAGGAGGCATCAGATGCTTGAACCAAGTCAGCTGGCTCCTATCAATGTGAAGTAGTTATTCTCCAAGCTCTCTCTAAATGTCTGAGCTCCTTACCCTGTTTCTAAGGGTGAGCCCCGCCACCTATGGTGGAAATTCATTTTGGCCACTTTCATTCATGATCCCATTCCTTCGGTCACTACCTAAAGCTCATGACCACAGGTGAGTGTTGGACTGTAGATCAGCTGGTTGAATGAGAACTTCACCTTCATGCTCAACTCCCTCTTCACCACAATAGTCCAGTACAATATTTTATTACTGCTGACAATGCACCAAATCTACTTGTCGATATCACACTCTATTTTATCCACACTCATGGACAAGACCTTGAGATACTCCTTTACTTCGGACAGCAATTCATTCCCAACCCTGGTGGGAGAAATAAACAGTTTTTCAGAAAACTGAAAACCTCACCAGTGTATGCTGAAGGTCACAGTTAAGTAAAGACAAACAGAAGCATATCATCTGCAAAGAGAAGAAAAGCAAATTGAGTTTTTGTTTTTGTGAAATATTCAGAATACCACATGAAGCTGCACAAACAGCTGCTGTCTTCTGCTATTGTTCTATATGCAGGTCCACATTTTGCTCAAAAGCACATTCACACTTACTCACAACTTATTTAATTAATTTACTCCAAGCACATTTTTACTTACTTTTTCACTAACTCACTTTCTTCTTACCAAGGTTTTCTTAATATTATTTTTTTACAGTGACAGTTGTTGGAGGGTAAAAATCATATCTTCTTCTGTACTTTGGATTCTTCTTTCTGGGATTAAAATCTATGAACTTGAGTTTAACAGACCAAGGGAGTGATGTAGCAAAAATCTGCAGAAACATGATATGGCTCTGTAGCTGACGGCATCATTTTGATGTGTAACTACACAAATAAACATCAGGTTCATGGCTACTGTGCCTCATTAACTGGCTGTTGTTTACATGTGTGCTCATTAATGTATTGGCTGACCACCCAGATGGAACACACACACACACACACACACACACACACACACACACAGGGCCACACACACCCATGCAGCTGGACAGAGACACACATTACACACATATGTGATGATACATACACATACACACAAGCACACTGGCAGCACAAACAGTCTGGAGCGCATACTGAAAAATACAAACACACACACTGACATAACATTGACTTACATTAATTCCCTGGAGATTATTCTAAACTTGACCATAGCTACTACTTGCCAAACCTTAACCCAACCTTTACCTAAACCTAACTTTACCCTAACCATAAAACATGTCATAATCTTACAATTAAATGTTTACATTATGGGGACTTGCTTTTTGTTTTTTTGTCCCCATAATATGACTGTGTAAGCAGATTTAGGTCTCCACAACATGAGTAATACCTAGACCACACACACACACACACACACACACACACACACATATCCCTCCTGGCTATAGAGTCAGCAGACCAGAACTACACTGTAGAGCTGAGATCAGATATGAGTGCACGCTTGATGTTTTGTACTGATCTTGCTGTCAACAGTTCTGTGTGTGTGAAAAAGAGTGTGTCCCTCGTGTCACCATCAAGAATCTAAAACTCTTGTTATCTAATACTAATAATCAATATTTCTGTTTTATTTTTCTGCAAGTGGAGACTGAAGAACAGGGAACAATTCTAGAATTTGGGTTTAATAAACTTTGACAAAGGCTGACTAAGCACAAAGTGAGAAACTGTTAAGTTTTTGGTTACAGAACAGCTAATCAGTTAGTTCAATCAACTCTAAGAATGTTAGCTGAGTCGAGGGTGAATTAAAGTCATCATTTGCAATGGTGACCAGTAAGCCCAAAGCAAAGCCTCCTTTTTATGAGAAGCTAGAAACATACATGTCTGTGAGGAATATGTCCATATATCTTTAAAAAAAGACTAGTCTACAGCCATGTTAGCAGCTCTGTGAGGCTGTACCTAGGAAAAGGTGTTTTTTAAGCTAAATGCTAATGTCATCACATCAAACATGCTAGAAGGTTTATCATGATCTCTACCATGATAAACTAGTTTAGTATGCTAACATTTGCTAATTAGCACATAAAACGTAGCACTGCAGAAGCTACAGGTGCTTGTTACTAAACCAAAGCACTGGACAAATTAGGATTTTAACCTGATGATAATGCTAGATCATTGATTCTCAGAGCACCAAGCTTTAATTGGCGGCTTGCATGGTGGTATATAATCATATGACATGATATCATTATAGGCCATAAACACAAAACCTGTCCTACGTCACTGAGATATTGCCAGTTTTGGTGGCCCTCTGGAGAACCTCAATGGAGAAACTGCTGCTGGATGAATAAATAAATAGAGGGCTGATGTAGGATGAGTTGGGGTGAAAATGTACATGCCACTACATCATGTGTATTTGGGCTTTTGCAAAATTCCTAGTCACTGAGTTAAAGGAGAGGTAACTGTCACCAGTCTCTCAACACTGCTCTCTTTTGTAGCATTATCACTTTGGCTATTGCAAGGTCTCATGCTAGCTAACATCTAGTGCATGAACAATAAAAATTGACTGATTTATGATCAAACAAAGTTGCAAACTAGGTGGAGAGAAACAGCAGTGGTGCAAGTGAGGGCAATTAACAATCAGAGTGTACAACAAGGAACAGTCAAAACAGAGACTGCAGGTGGTCAGAGTGAAAAAAAAACCCTGAAAGATTCAAGCTATACCAGATGGGTGTAGGAAATGTCAAGAATACTGGCTTAAATGCATCCAAACTTTTATGTGTAATATGCAAAGAAACCTGCTATGGTTACCAGCAAATTAGGCTAACTTCCAATTCCCAACACTGCATGGTTTTCATTATTATTTCATTAGTAGGTAAAAGAGGCTCTGCCACTGTAGCTCTCATAGCAAAAATAGTGAAGTGCTCTAGATGAAAAGTCATCACAGTTTTAACAGTTGTAACAATCCATCCTGTGGAGGACTTGAAGGTGTGTCATGTCATGTCATGTCATGTCAGTCCATCCAACCATTGTTGAGACATTTCACTCACAACCACAAAGGTCAACTTCATTATGGTGCAGGAGTAAATATCAACAGGATTCATCCTTTGTTCACCATTAATGTTCAAATTTAATGTTAATCCATCCAATAGCTTTTGAGATATTTCAGTCTGGACCAAAGTGGAGGACTTCTATCAGCTGACCCATCATAAACAGTTTCTAAATGAAGGGGTGTTGTCGTCTGGTAAAAAAAACCCTTCCACATAAGGTACACCTGAGGATCCAGGCCAAACACTGGAGTGAGGAAGAGTAATAATAATTAGCAGAATGGAAAGCACCCAGTGTTTGTTACCACATCTTAACTGAACCGAATAAGTCTGGATATTTCAATGATGTAAAAAATCTATTAAATAAAACTAGAACAGCAACCTAACAAAAAGGTGAAAGGATTTATTATTCCACAGTGGTTGCAAACAAAGCTGAACTGTTATGTGTATTCTCATGGAAGTAAACATTAGTCTCCATATCTTACCTTCCCCCAGCACACACACATATACACATATACTTGTTGGCACACTCACATGCAGAGGCAGACATCTTGGTCCTTCCTACCTCGCTCTCCTCACTGCCTTCACAAACAACTGTGCAAAATGATTTTTCAGTGTCTGTGATATTGTTCTCCTGCAGCTCTAACAGGCCAGCCTGATGTGTGTGTGTGTGTGTGTATGTGTGTGCGTGCGTGTCTGTCGTTCTTGGCACAGCATGTCAGCAGTGGAAAAAGCTGGGGGGAAATTCTGACACTTTTCCTTCCATAAAAGAGGCTGTGAAACTTGGAAGCCTCTACCTCCCTCCTGAGGTTAGACTGAGTTTGTCTTTTAACTTACCTATAGCAGTATCTACCCATGTTAATGGGAACTTTCATGTTTTTTAAATCATCAGCATCTCTCTCCAGACCCTGAATAATCCACAGAGCAAACTGTCAGTTTTCATTTGAGATAATTCATCAGAAGAAAGTAGAATTCTAAAACTGACTCCTGTTGTCTGGAGCTGTATCTGGATGTTTACCACTTTTTCTGGTCCAGCCAGGTGGACCACTCCGACCTATGTCGAGGGAGCAGAAATGAACAAAGAAGTGAACTTTATCAACGCTTACTTTGAATTTACTGTTTTGAATTTATTACTGCTTTTTTTACTTTTTAAAATTTTGTATTATTAATTTTTGTCTTCAGGATGAATGAACAGATGAATGGATGGATGAATGATGGATAAAATCATTGGTGAGTATAATGAGATATAGAAAATATATTTACAGTGACTTGCACTGTGTAGCATTTTAGTTACCGTGTCATAAAAGTGCTCAGTACTTATCAGACAGTAAAAGTACTGTTACAGTGGTGAAATATTTGTCAGACATAGAACTTCTTGTACTGCACATGGCATTTTCATTTCAAATAAATAACTGTGTCCTACATAAAACAGTAAGTTTGCCTTGTTCACACTTCCTCTTCAGGACAATGAAAGAATCAGCAGTGTGTTCAAGGCCTAATCTGTATTTGCAGTGCAGCGCCATCTGTTGAGACACTGACAGCCAGAATAAGATAAATGTTAAAGATATTTATTCTTAAAATAATTGTTGGAAATTAACTAAGTACATTTGCTCAAGTATTGTACTTAAGTACAACATTCAGGTACTTGTACTGTACTTGAATGTGTTTATCCGTACATTTTATTTGACAGTTGCAAACAACAGTTACATGTTTTATAGTTTTAT
The DNA here is from genome assembly GCA_033238685.1 of Lates japonicus. NCBI lineage: Eukaryota > Metazoa > Chordata > Actinopteri > Centropomidae > Lates > Lates japonicus. Next base: position 9,592 of record BRZM01000250.1, on the reverse strand, counting down.
AGTTACATGTTACTTTTTTATTTAAGATTTTACATTAAGAATATTAGAGCTGAAATTATTAGTTGATTAATTAATTAGTAAACTGAAATAATCAGTTAATCATTTAAGTTAATATCCAGCAGTAAAGCCAAAAATATTTTAGTTCCAGCCTCCCAACTTAATGGATTTACTGTTTTTATCTTATTCCATATAGACTGAATATGTAGGTTTTAAAGTAATAATGGGCAAGTAGTGCAGCCCTATTAAACATATAATAAGCTAATAAAATACAATTCTACTTAAAAATCTAAACTAGAGGTTTCCAACTTTTTTTTGGGAATGCGACCCCTCAGCAGTGTCTGGTGGGGCCCCTCGTCATGTTTCATGTTTGAGTTGTTACCCTCCAGTCCAACCAATATTTCACAATTAATATAAATATGTGTATCTGTAATTTCTTTGCAATGAATCATGTTTTGCAGAGCAAGTACTTTTGATGCTTTTTTTTTTTTTTGCTGATGGTACATCTGCACTTTTGTAGGATTTTGAATGCTGGACTTTATGTATAGTGGACGTTTTTATGGTTTTATTGTTATTTTGTGAAGAACCTGAGTACTTCCTCCACCACTGCTTGAAACCAAATTCATCTCATTTCACTTCAGATGTGAATAGCTTGATAGCGCCTGCTTATATTTCTTTTCCATTAGGTCAAAAATAAATAAATACATTAAAAAAAAATTTAAATAAAAAAAAGTAGCTTGAACTGGGCACACAAACACTAAGCAGAAATTGTTTTATTTATACTCTTTTTATACTTATCTTTATACCTCTTTTTTGAGGTTTCTATGTTTTCTCTTAACAGTGGTGAAGCGCATCAACTTGTGAGCCTGTATACACCTACAGTGTCTTCACTTTGATTTTTCATATTTTCTGTAGCAGAGAAAGATGCCATCTTTTTCATGGCCTGGTGAATGCATTTTTAAATACATACTTTATTAAAAAATTATCAGTGACTATACCGAGTTAAAATACATTTACAGTGACTTGCACTGCATAGTTACTTATTGTCATATATAAGACATTATTAGTCATTATAAGACAGTAAAAATACTGTTACAGTGGTGAAATAATTGTCAGACATAGAACTTCTTATGCTGTATATAACATGAAAAAAGATAGGGAGCCAATAGAACTGTATATTTTTGAGGAACAAATATTTCCTAAAGTGATAGTTAAAATGGTTTTTCTTTGTCAGAAAAAAAGAAGAAAACTAAAATGTCCTGTTTAATGGATATATTTGTATATTTAGGCAGAACACCTTAATTGCTTATAGTTATAAGGTATTTTTTTTAAATGTTTATCTGATCATTGGAAAAAGAAAAAGAAAAATTAATAATAATGATAAATAATAATTATTATTCTCAACCAGAACATTATTTAACTAATGTTACAAATCTTTATTCAGCACTACAACCATCAACCCTAACCCTTATTTCATAGGTCTTAAATATGTCTATTTAGTACTTTACCACTGTATAAACTAATATAGTTAATTTTTTCCTGACTTGCAGGACTGTGCTATTTCCCAGTGAAGACAGCAAATCAATTTCAACCCAACCCAATTTCCGATTAGGGACAACAATTTGATCCGATTCTTTAACAGCTGCAGGTGGTGAGAGGCAGAGGGAGGACCAGAGTATGTGCTAATGGGCTGCTCTCAGCACAGACAATAATAATAACAACAACAAAGTGCAGCGCTGAACGGGCCTCCTTCAACCGTTTCCAAATGTCATTCCAGGCCTGGATGTAATGAGCCTCAGTGCAGAGTTGAATGGTTGGTAATTGCTGAACAGGGGAAATGGTTTGTCACCATAGCTTCCTTTAGTTTCCCAGCTTCCTCTGTGTGTAGACATCTGTCCTTTAGTGTGTCCCCAAACTTTGGGCCTCTTGACCCAATTGTCTGCACGCTGTAGGGAATTAGACCTGTGAGGTGACCCTTAAATGATGACGATAAAAAAACAAAGAAAAATCTACAGATCAGGAGATCAGTCCATTGGATGTCTGAGTTTTGTTGCAGGTGGCAGAGGCAGATGTGTTTTTTAGATACAGAGGAGGAGGAAGAGGAAGTATGAAAGTGTGTGATGAAATATGGGATGAAAAAAAGTCTGAGCTGTCTGTATCTGCTTGTTTTATCTCTTATCTCAATACAAGACTCTTCAGCCATACCAGCTCTGTGAGGTTAGCTAAAGGCTAATACCAGCATGTTAACATGTGCATAATGCTTACCATGTTCAGAAGGTTAGTTTAGTGTGTCAGCATGTAAATATTTGCTTATTGGCACTAAACATAAAGTATAACCGAGGATGATGACTTGCATGTATTTGGTCACAAACTGAAGTATTGGACGCACTGAAATTTTAACCAGATGATGAGTAGATGAGTAGGGTGGACCGAGCTATTAACTACATTTAATCCTGTGGGGAACATTGATGTATTTCTAGATTTCTTAGCAATCTATCCAATAGTTACGAAGACATTTCACCAAAAAACATCAACGTTGCAGAGGGGCTTGAGTTAAAGTCCCCAAAGTCATTAAGATTTGTGAATGAATACCTGTACATCCATATATTTTACCCAGCTGTTGCTGGTTAAACTGATAAAACAAACTGTCCTCACATTAGACCTGCTGTATAGAATTTACAATTCCATTGTTGAGTTGAGTGAAAAGACACATCACTCTGTACCACCACTGTAAGACCTAAAGTAACATACCAGTGACATACTAGCAACAAGTATTGAGCATAGAGCCATGTGCTGAAACCTCTTCATGAATTATGAATGATGTAATAAGGCTCTCTGTCATCCATAAAACCAACCACTATGACCCCTTGTGGAAAGTACAGCTGACAAATCTCATCATCCTTGAGCAAACATCATTACATCAGATTAGAATGTTCTATTTTCAAAAACACAAGGAAATTAATTCCAACTCTGGAAGCTTTCAACCAAATCACACAGTCATCTTTAGCCAATGGAGCTTGCTCCGTTGTCATGGAGATGGATCTGTTAACATGCAAGCTCTATAGCTGGTATGTTTTGTACATAGCACTTTTAGGACTTCTCAAGTCTTTGAGTAGTAAGTGATAGGTTGCAAGCTCTTGAAACACTGAGTAAATGGACTGCTGCATTTCCTTTGAAAACAGAAATGTTCAACCCTTGTGTTTATGTGAACAAAAGAAAGTGGGACAACATGGGCAGAAAAATGTTTGTTAATTAAAGTTAATTAAAAGTTTTTATGGTGCAGTATGTCACCGCATCAATAATTTGATCTTCTCAGAGAAGTTACTGTATAGACCTCTATGTTGTAAACTCTGTGCAATAATTTAGAGAATTTACAGTATGGATGAAAAATGTGTAGGGGTGTACAGTATACTGTATGTGTGTGGTTATTTGAAATAGTAGATGGGCTTCCAAAGAGGAGCAAAGAAGGGAAAAGAGAAATATTTAACCTTAGAACAGAGTTGTGGTATTATAATGAACTCTTTGCCCAGGCTGTGATTTTGTAAAGAGTAATTTCCATGTCATATCTGATCAAATGTGACGTTGTTGAAAGAGTACTTTACCCCATGCTCCATTCTCCAGTGTCTGGGCTGCTTCACGTTCAGTGTAACAGTTTCCCTTAAGATAATCAAACAGATTAGACACATGCCAACCATATCAATGCAAAGAACATATAATAACATAAATGTTTTTGGCAAAAAGATTTTTGTTTAATAACCACAGGATATGCTAGTAAAACCTGGCTAAAACTCCCTGCATACAGTATACTTATCCATGAACTGGAAATATGATCACACAGAGAAATTTCTGTTGCCCTGTTGCACACATATGTTACTGTCTATTTTGACTTTGGCCAGTTGAACAGTAAGAAGTTTCAATATATGAAAAGAGAATGTTAAACCTGCACCATTTAATATACAATACACTTATACATTCAGTTTAATCTAAAACTATGCGGTCCTGCAATAAATCTTCTTTCATGAAAGCTTATTCAAAGTATTTCAGAGAGGTGTTGATTCACTGGTATGGTGATTCTGGAGGATGTAGGATGCTTACCCTCACTGATTCCAGTGGGGTACATATAAGAAGCTGTTCAGCTGTGAGAGTGACTCACTTATATCCTCCATCCACTATACTGTGTTTCTGTGTGTCTATAGGGAGTGTGTGTATGTGTGTATGAGAGAGATTTTTACCACCACATCTGGCCCTCTGTGTTATTGCATGGTCAGGGGTCTACGGAGTCTGAGCGGCCGCTGCTTGTGTGAGTGTGTCTGGAGCGGAGCTGCAGGTGAAAGCCACGGGCTATCATAATCACAGGTCAGGGTCATTAACTCTTTTCTGTGTTTGTGTGTGTGAAACACAAAGAGGGAGGGTGTTTTGAGGGTGAACAGGTGGCGATCTGGTTTTCAGACACAGAAGGAGAGAGTAGAAAGAGTGTGTTAAAGTGAAAAAGACAGAGTTCAACTTTGCTTTGTCCCCAAAAAATGATGGCTCAGATGATGGAGAATGTTGGGCTGCAATGGATCTCACCATTGACATTTCCACCACCAACAGTGCTTTGGAGAATAATCTAAATGCCTCCAAAATTTACAGCAAAATTTTCTTTCGAAGATGTTCATTTTTGAAAGAAAAAGAATGCCAAAATATTACTTAAAGTAATACTTATTAACCTGTTAGCCTTTAGCTTGTTAGTCTGTGGGTATTACTCCTGATTCCTGCTGCCTGCAGACTTTAGAGAGACACACTGCTGCAGTTTAGTTAAGTTACACAACTTTTACTGCCAGTTAATGTTAACAATGTTCTACATTTTTTATTTACTGTAAAAATACACATGTAGCATCAACACAAATATCACAGTAACTTAAGTAAAAACACATTTCATTAGTTTCTTATTTCCTTAGGAAATAACAAAGTAAACAAATTGCCTCTTTTGCTACGACTTCTCTAGCATGCCCACATGTACAACTGACAGCAATCTACAGACTCACATATGTCAACAAAATGGCATGTGTAAACTGAATACCAATCTAGTTTCTAGTCTAAGTTATTCTGGGCGTAGACCTATACATTTAACTATATTAGCTAATCCAGGGGGCAAATGTCTGTTTACTTTTGGTTGAACTCAGAACAAGTGTTTGAAATGACATTATGTAAAACTCATGTTTTGTTGGAAAGCTTTAGGCAGCTTGCACTACTTGCACCAATACATGTCCAATACATGCCACAGTTAACATTTCCTTCATCTTCAGTGAAAGTAATGGGTTCAAAGTTAAAATGAACTGTAGTTAGAATTAACACAAGGTTGAAAAATAATAAGAGTTTCCTTGAAGTACCTTGCCAAAGAGTTTTAGTTTTTATGTTTTCAGTTGAACTGTAAGAGGAGGTGGCACAGTTTCTGAAAATGGTGGATTGCTAAGCCTTTGGGCTAACAAGGAAACCAAAACGCCTTTCTTTTTTGATTCAGGTTCAAGGGTGAAGAGAGGTGTGCCTCCTATTTTTAGCGCCAAGTCCAAGATGGCCGACCTTTGTCCTTTCTGGCCTGGGGTCAGGTGTCAGGGGTCAAATGTCGGCAGGCTGAGATGACAGTTTATTTTTAGTGTAAACAAGACTGCTATTTAAAGCTACATAAAGAGGCTGGTCAGATAATTATACCACCGGTTGGTCGGCTGCATTTATCCACCCACCCTATTGGTCAATTGCAGCCATATGTGGACAGACTAGGGGGTCTGCCCTGCTGTCACCATCTGTGTGTGTGTGTTTGCATTTATTTTCTCCTCTGTAAATGCTGGCATCTTTCCCCTTCTGTGTCTTAAACATACACCACTTCATATCTTCTTGTGGACATGTGCATTGGGATTGTCTGTGTAAATGTAACCATTTCTCTTATGCAACATTGTATCTCAGCACATGTGCGTTTGTGTACATGTGTGGTTTCTCTGTAGAAATGTTTGTATCTCTCAGTTGCTCTGTTGTTAGTGTTGCCAAAGGTAATCCTCTCTTCAATTTGGCTTCAGAACTCAAAACATACTGTCCACCCGTGTGCAGACATCCTCCCACTGTGGAGGGAATCAAATCAAACCGAATCCCTCTGAAAGGTTGTTTATGCCGCGCCCTCTCAAACCGCCCTGATGCTGTGCTGAGGATGACAATTTACAGTTCGTTACTGCAAGGTAGAGTTGATGAAAAGACAAATGTCCTCCAGTGTTAGTGCAGAGTATGGCCACCACATGTAAGAGAGGAAGTGCTTCAGCATATCACTCACTGGTCAAAATGAACATGATGCTGGTTTAGAAAAAAATGCCCAAAGATTTTGAGAGAAGTCAAAAAGCAGGGATACAGCATGTGTAGAGTTTTAATCAGTATTGTGAAATTAACTGAAATATCCTGGTTTAAGTACTTCAGAGATAAGACAATGCAGTAACATGGATGTTGTATTCACTAAATGGTAATTAGTATTGTTGAGTGTTGCAGTTGTAAGGATAAGCCTGAGCGTTAGAGGGCTTCCTCTAACATGTGTCTTGTTTGTGGTTTTACAAATAGCTGCTTCATTCTAAATTTTATTTGTACATTTACAATGGGTCTACATGTTTTCTGAAAGAGTTTACATGTAAAGCCAAACCCACAGAGAATCATCACCCAACCCTGTATCTCTCCCTCAGTGCTACAATGTTTTAGCATCTTTAAGCTCATTGTTTTGGTTTCCTGTTTATGGTTTACTGCTCCAAATCACTCCTTCCAAATTCAACCATGCCACAAAAGTCAACTGTGTTTTAGCGAAAAAGCTGTGATGTGCTGTGAAAAACATTTTAAGCTCAAAAGCACGAGCTGCCTGGCGCAGGTGAACATGTGTAAAAGGTGAAAAGAGTGGAAGGTCCAGAGAAATTAAAGAATCAGAGTCAATACACTGGACTGTAATTAGGCTACTGTTTGCTGACATATTTGACATTTTAGCTTTTTCAGGTGATGATTTCTCAACGCTGTGTTTACAACCTGTTCTCCTGCCCCCAAGTGGCTGAAATTAATCAATTAATGGTGCTTTAAGGTATAAAGGATCAAGGAATGTGCAAAGGTGTGTTTGCTTGATTGCCATGTTTGTCCCACCCTATCATACATCTGGCTGTAACACGCTTTTCTGGGCTGCATGTAATTGAATGTGTACAGGTGTTGTTCTGAGACATTTGCGTTACTGTTTCTTTTGTGCCTGTACAAAATGCACTTCTTTTCTGTCTGTACTTTTTCTTTTAGCTTCTGATTTCTAAAGTCCTATTATCCAATTGGTTGGTATGAGAGCTCCACAGAGTGCTGCTGAGAGATGCTGGCCTCTCTACAAGCCTCCGTGACTTAAGGCTTACCAATAAAGCCAGAATTATGCTTCTCTGGGCTGCACAAAAGCAAACATGCAGATGTTTGGAGATGTTTGCGTGTGCGTTTCTTTTATACTCGTATTTAGGAGGTGTGCATGTTGGCTCCTCTGCAACCTAGTTCATACCAAAGCCATGGTGGTTCACTTCCACCTGACATCTTCTCCATTGTGTGACTTTGTATACTTGCAAATCCTGTTTGTATATGTCATGTGTATAAAACAGTGAGACTATATGCTGAAAAACTAAGGGAAATACCTATTAAACACATACTGTACACACATACTCAAAACTCCCTAGAATACCACAATCAGTCACATGAATAAATTCCCACAAGGTTCTGGAGCTGAGTCACTACTTTCACTTTAGCGTCAGAGACGTTTTTTTTTTTTTTTTTTTTTTTCAAAATTAGCTCTTTTCTCCCTTCCTTTTGTTAGTTTCATTCTCACTTTCAATCTCTTTATACTCTTCATTCCATGTCTTACTTTTGTTTTCTCGTTTCTCTATTTTACTCTTCACCCTTCTTTACCTCTCCTCCACTCTCTCTCTCAACCGGCTAGTCATGAGTTTCAGAGTTAAAACTGTCACATTCAGCTCAAGATATGAATCAGCAGATAACAGCAGAAATGAATGGTACTAAATAGAATTTGCTGTTATGGTGGTAGTTCAGTGGTTACAAATATAGTGGGGGATTTTAATATGTTGTGGTATTTTTACAGGTTTTAGATTCCTGATCACAGTGTTTAATTTTCTGCATTTAATTTAGTTACTCCAAACAATCAGAGCTGTACAAACTCAATGGTGGTCCAGAGCTGATTAATTCTATAAAATCATGTGTGACTCTGCATCTCTTTAACTGACTGTAGATATATGAAGAGGCAGCTAACAACATGTTCACTAACAAGGCACATGATAGCACTGTAGTTGTGTATACTCAGTATAATATTATTATTATTATTATTATTAATATTATTATCATTATTATTATTACTAATAGAATTTGTAGTAGTAGTAGTCATAGTAGTAAGACATATTTTCATTTAAGTTTCAATAAAGTCTTATCCTGCATCTAAGCTCAAACATAAAACTGATATTACTGACAGCTCTGATAATCTTGTCACTAGACTGAAGTGGGACAGGAAAATGACTCATTTAGTGAGACAGAAAGACTGGGTTTGAAAAATTGCAGTTGGTACTTTTAGGGATCTAAAGGTTACGGAGGCAGAACTTTGATCTTTGAAGCACACTGATGTGCTTATACCACGACTGCATCGAACAGGGAACACATGCTCTAAATTTCCCCTGTGCAGAGCACTGAAGATGATCTGTGCAGGTGGCCGCTGGCTGGAGGTGGTGAAACTTTGTTTGCATGCAGCACAAGGCGGACAGTCAACACACCAGGGGAAACTGGTGTGGTTTTCATAGTTGGCACTCTCCTGGAGCAGACGAGTGTTTTAGGGGGAAAAAAGAAAGACTCTATAGAGGGCTTCTCCTGGTTCAGCTGTGACACCAGCTAGAAAACAAATGTAAACAAGACTCTACAGTGATGCTGGCAGCTCTTAATCTGCTAATGTCAGCATAACATGCTCACAATGACAATGAAATATGAACGTATTCCTGTGGCTTTATAAATCTGCTTCTTAAATATACAGAGATTAGATGAGAAACCAGAGAGACTGAAAGAAAAGAAAGGAAGGAACTGGGGGTGAATTTTCAGATCAGTCAGAGGTTGAGCTGAATAAAAGCACAAAGGAATTCTCCCACTAAACATGGTCAGGACATCCATTACTAGCCAGCTTATATCTAATATCTGTACATTTGGTACATTGGCTGCTGACCGGCCAAATAAACATTGTCCAGCAGTCAAATCTGTGCAAATATTTCAACACAAAAATTTGCTTTGTTCTGTCTGAACACATCTTTAGACAGCCCTTGACTGTTTGGATTCAAACAGTCGCCATCTGTCACTGAACTATAACTAGTGAGCTTAATGATGCATTCAGGGGGGAGCTTGCTAATACAGGTAATAAAAGTTCCAGAGAAAATCAGAGGAGAGAAGGTGGGAAACTGTTGTGTTCTAAGATTGTGAAGAGTTCTAGACTCCACACGTCTTTGCCCACTGATCCCTATCAACCAAAGAGACGACTGGCTCTCAGTAGCTTGGCTTCCGCAGCAATTACCCTCTCCCTCGAGAC
>BRZM01000249.1:95673-108036 GCA_033238685.1 Lates japonicus | reverse complement strand
CAATTTTACCCCGGACCCTCCCCTGCCTCGCCCTCGCCCGCAACACGAGCTCCGAACAGGCTTCAGAGAGAGAGAGGAGAAGCACCGCATCAATCAACGGAGAGAGACAGGGAGACAGGGACAGGGAGGGGCAGGGGGGAGACAAGAGGAGAAAAGGAAGAGGAGGGAGGGAGGGTGCAGAGAGTTTAAGAGGGGGAAAAAGATTGGAAAGTAGGCTTGGGCAGTATTATAATTTTACCATTCTGAAAATGTGGCAATGCACAATGCAACTGTTTAGGCCACATGATGGCAGCAAAGAGCTGTAATGTCTATTATGGCAACATCAACTGAGGGTTTATGAAGCTTCATGCAAAAGTTTATGGGCTGTGTAATGACTGCCACACAGCTGGAACGCTCAACATTATATTAACATCCTCATAATGTGTCTATGTTACACTTCATGGTCGCAAGTAAAATTATTTTCTGGAGATTTAATTGAGACACTGTTTCTAGATAAGGTCTCTGGCAATTCTAGTGAACTGCATCAGAAAAATCCTGGCATTTTATCACCCTTGCAAAAATCCTGTAAATCCAGGATTGCCATAAAGCAGTTGTCCTCATTTGCTGCTGTTACTGTATTTCTTTTTTGTAGTTTATCTATATTGTCTTTCTGCTGCTGTTAACACCCAAATTCCCCCGCCTGAGGATCAATAAATGGTTTTTCTCTAATCTAATTTATCATCACATTGCTCTGCCTTAAGCTGTGATGAAAGCTGTGAGGTCATGCTGTGAGACTTTTACATGTGAACAATGTTTTTGGACTTTTTAAAGTTTCATCAGGCCACAGAGTAGGTCAGTGTCATAACTGTGCTTTAAGCAACCATTTCTTACTGCATAAAATTTTGGAATTTCACAAAATTTTTGTAACAGCGACAATATATGGTAACAACAAGCTTCCTCTTAAATAACAGAGGAGTCAACACAGCAATGAAATATTGCCAAGTCAAATGAAAAGCAACAATAATCTTAAGGAAAATCACATTTTGGGTGGGAAACTTGTGAAATTGTGATGCTGTTATCATCCTTTGATTGCCCAAGCCTAGTTGCAAGGTGAAGAAGCAGACTGATAAGGAGTAGTGAGAGGAAGACGAAGAGCAGGGTTAAACATTGGGCAGGAAAGGGTGTGGGAGGAGGCAGAGTGACGAATGGGTACGTGGGGAGAGGAGTGAGGGATGAATTAGCAGAAATACAGGGGAGGTAGAGGAGAGAGAGAGTGGGAGAAAGACAGTACAAGGATGGAGAAGTTAGAGTTAGAGGAGGAGAGCTTGAAGGAAGTGTCCACACTGTAGCAGAGCAAAAAAAAAAGCCAGTGGAGTGGCTAGATCAGTCGCTATCCAATCACAGCCCAGGACTCAGGGTTTCGTGGGGTTTGGGAGGCAGAGCCAGCATGGGCAGGCATGAGGTCATATCAGTACAGCAGTTACCATGGTTACAGCATCCCTGAATTTCCGGTCTTTATGTCCATCCTTCCCATCTGTCCCCTCCTTCAGTGGGACCTTCACACACTCAGCTTTCTTTCTCATATAAGCGCACACACAGGCACACACACATTAAATTAACTTGTCATTTACCTTGAGGTTGGGCGTCTGTGTCTGGTCAACGGTAAACCTCATGAGAATAGTAAACTGGAGGTCATTGGGGAAAGACTCTCTGTGAGCAAAAACAGAAACACACATTATAGTTGCAGAGCTTAATGAATAAGTTATCACAACACAAGTCAGAGCTTTCTCTTGCAAAAACTACAATTTGTCTATTTGTTATAACACAAGAGAGAGGAGGAAGCATTCCTCAGAGGACTATTCATTTTTTAATATGTACAGTACTGTGGAAAAGTTTTAGGGATTTTAGATTCTTTTCGATCCAGTGTAACTACAATCTATCTTTAGTGACAAGAAGAAGAGGGGGTCCTGCAACAGATGGTCTGGCTCCCACAGAGAGTCCTGATCTCAACATCAAAGAGTCCGTCTGAGATTAACACCATGATATGTTCTCCAAGATACTTGGAACAACCAACCTGCCCAGTACTTTGAAAAACTGCAGTACAGAAGAGAATTGGTGCTGTTTTAAAGGCAAAGTGCATTAAGGGAATATTTAGAGAGAAAACAAAAACAATTACATTAAAACTTTTCATGACGTTATTTTTGAAAGCATCCTCACTTTACTTTTAGTACCTAAAGCTTTTGCACAGTACTGTATATTTACCAAATACTGCAAGTACAAATTAGCTATTAACATTTCTCAGACTCCTTGAGCTGTGACTGAAAGCTGTGAAAAGTTGGACACATACTTTGTGACATATACACTCCCTTAAGATCAACAATGTGACACCCACCGTGTGACATCCAGGGCTTTCTGAACTTTGGCCTGTACGGAGCCCAGCAGGTCAGCTCCCATCTTCTTCAGCAGCTGTGTGAGCAGGACGAACAACCAGTCCTGCAGGTCGTCCTTATGGACCTGGATGAAGTCTACTAGTGTTTCCAGGAACATACTGAACACCTACAGTCACATACACACGGTTGGCGTCAAACACGGCAATCCAGTCACTTTGAAAAGTCACATTTTTCATGCACACACACGCATGCATACAGGTACTCCTGTATTTACAGGACGCTGATTATTCTGTTGTAGAGACCAGCATTAGTTCCCATTGTGAAGTTAGTGGTTATTCGCTCATCACTGCATCAACCCAACTTCATTAACCCAATCACCAATTAGACTTAAACCACCCAAATTAAGAGGATTAATAATATAAGACAACCACAGCGAGTGAGTAAACACCTTGACATGAATGAGCAAACACCAATCAGGCTGCGTGGTGACCGTCTCTACATGCCAGTGGTTGATTTCAGAAGGGCAATGTAGTTACAGGCAACATTGTGTGAAGTAGGTTAGTGTGTGTTACGTTGTGGCCTTAGCACCTGGTTACCCAGTTAGATTAATGAAGCAGATTTCCATTCAAACACAAAGTTTAAGGACAGTAACACTGATTGGCCAAACTTACTCTCTACAGAGAGTTCCACAGTGGGGTTGCATGGGGGAGAGAGAGACACATCTGTTAGCATCCTGACAAAGAACGTACTCAGCTTGTGAGAGTACACTCATAATCATGACGTTCAACACAAAATCTGCAAAATTCTTCAGCTGGGTAAGAATCATAATGTGACAAATCTGAGGAGATGTGTGCACACCAGTAAAAAGAAATGAAATAAAAGTTGATAAACACGGCAGATGAGAAAGAAGAGGTGGGAATGGTGTGGAAGAAACAGGTAAAGGAGAGTGATTCATGGCGAGATGCAGTACCTTGAAGGAGGCTGAGCTTATACCGGATTCTGCCGTGCCGTACACCCTGCCGGAGTCTCGCTGAAATTCATCAAATCGTCAAACGTCAAAACGAGGAGGGGGAGGGGGAGGAGCTCACACACCTTACGACATGTGTGAGGCAACGGAGGCACTCGCAAGCGCCAAAAAGTCAAGTGGCAGTGTTAGAGAGGGTGGGGTGGGGGCGCAACGCAGCTGGTTAGTCAAGAGAGAAGAGCTGGCAGCCCAGACATCGGTGCATTATGCGTGTACATGTTGTGCGTGTATCTGTGCGGTCAGTGTTTATGTTTCGCTTCAGACTGCAGGTAGGGAGGAGAAAGACAGGGGGAGTGGCGGTGAATGCAGTGAGCACAGCCAGCGGACTGGCTGCTGACAGAGCAATCCCACAGGGCGGCGGAGAGTGTGAGGTCACACGCAAACTCAGGCGTGGCATGCCGTTAGAGAACATCTGTCGCACGCTCTGCATGCCTGTGTTTATGTCTGAGTGTGTATATCCATGTGTGTGTAGAATACAATTAAACAGAGAGAGAGAGAGAGAGAAAAATAAAACAAGGATGGGCACAGGTGCGCGTACACCCCCCTCCTACCCCCCGGCCACTCTCCTAAATGACACCATTATTGGATATTCATTTAATATCATATATAGATACATATCCAATATGATAATAAGCCATGTCCTGTCATACTTCATGTAGTAAGCAGCACGCACCCATCTTCACCCCCATGTTGCCCAGAAGGGACTGATCCAGATGAGCTGGGAGAAATAGAGGACATCATGGATTTATCTGAAAGGGGCGGATACATTACATTAATTTAAAACCCCAAACTTCACTCTCACTGGACGGTCAATAGGATCCGACAAAAGTTATTTTTTAAAATTTAGTCTCATGCATAGCACATAACGCCCTATACTTTGGAATTGCCTATGTATTGTATTTGCTATGAGCAGCCATGACCCACTGTGACTCAAGTACTGTGTGTGGGGTTATTGGTTGTACCTTTCAGCTCATCAGCACCTTTCGAAGAGAGAAATATGTGTGTTTGTGTGTGGTGTACAAGCACGCGCGAGGAAAAAACCCAAACGTTAAAACCGCCGTGAAAACCTTTGTCAGTAAAATAAATCCAAACTATGACAATGTAAATTTACATTCCTGTCTACCTGGCCCCGTTACTCAATAATTCAAGCAGGAAACACAGACGGCACCGTTTTGTTTGCTGTTTGATGAATATTAACCCCCCCCCCCCCACCCTCAAGAAAAATGAGAACCATGCAGATGCACCGCTTCCTGTTGACATCAAGATGTTGTTCAGAGGGGGATACTGTTGAGTTCGAGATATAAAGGAGAGTGGAGAGGACGGATATTTCATATCTTCATCCTTGAGTGATTAGTGACAAACCTGGGTAGAGTATGCGGCTGTATGTGTGCATCTATTGATGTTTAATGCAGATTTAAGGGTTCAGTTCAGTCTGAGATCAGGGTGGATTCCTCAGCGATGGTCAGGAGAACTACAACACTCCTCTGCACCACAGCTCCCATCTTGCAGTGGGGCAGTAAATAGGTGAGGACTGTGTGTACCTATGCGTCTGTGTGTGTGTGTGTGTCTGTTGTTGTCCGGAGTGCAAGTGTATGTGTCGATGTAAGCAGAGTGTTAGGGATGTGTGTTTTGTTCTCGGGCCTGTGTGGATGTGAGCACATGGACAGATGGTTTTATGTTTGATGGTGGGCAGAGTTGCAGTTCTGTGGTTGCCCTGTGGGAGGGCACTGTGTCTCCTATAGGCCCTCGGACGGGGGTTCACTGCCGCTGGAGCCGGACTGGGCGCGCTTGATATACAGATTCAGCAGCTTCAGCTATGGAGAGAAAAACAGAGCAGAGGACGGAGATATGAATGTTTGTCTCTAGAGGCTGCAAGAAGTCACACACAAGGTGGATGCCAGTGGGTGAATCCACACCACAACACTGCTGGCTAAAAACGTGTTTTTTTTAATGTGTGTTTTCATGCAAATACACATTTTATCTATGCAATATATCACAGCTGATGCTTCTCTCCCATTGGCTGGCACAGCTCGGCAAACTAGTGTATAGTTTTAGTCAACAAACCTCATCCTGTTTTTCTAATGTCATGGTTTTACATGTTCTTTAACATTTTACTGTCAAATCTTTTAGTAACAGTAGTGGTAGATTCAATGAAGTGGAACACGGCAGTAAAACGGTGCTATAATGTTGCATAAAAACAGATTAAAGGAGCACATTGTCACTGTAAAGCACATTAAGACATTTAAAATTAAGGTTTAAACTTGGTTTTAAAGTCTTGAGACATCAGATTTCAACCTGACAAAAAGATCGTTTTTAGCTTTCAGCTCAGGTCACCTTGCTGCTAGAGAGTTGGCTGAGGTGCGGTTTGAGGTCCTCTCCGATCACTGCATGAATGGCCACCAAGCAGAACACACAGGCTTTCCTCACACTGCTCTCAGAGTTGTCGTAACCCTGTTCAAGCAGATAAAACAGGTTACAAACCTGCAGAGCCCTTTGTTCAGAACAAAGGAGTCAGAGAAAGTATTTGTGCATCAATGTGTGAGGTTAGGAGTTGCAATAGTTTAACAAATTTTATGAAAGAAATAACAATTGAGCCACATGTGGCGAAACTTGTGTGCGTGTGTGTGTGTTACCTGTATGAGTCCTGGCACTATCTCAGGCAGCAGGCTGATCAGACCCTCTCTGGGAATCCTCTCCACCACTTTGGTCTGCATCTTGATGGCAGCCAGGTTGATGGGGTAGTCAGCTGACTGGATGATGGGACACAACACCTTGATGCACTGGTCTGGACTGATGGACAAGGCCAACATGGCCGCCGTCTCCTCTGCTGCTCGTACCACCTGTAGAGATACAATCGAACATCATACTCTTCATTCAAGAATGAACTGGGTTGAGATCATTTTTTATAGGTCGACTGTGCTAGTTTGATAGAGATTTGATGATCATGGAGCAGATTAACACCATTCTTCACACTCACTGAAGTTCTCATGATAAAGCTGATTTGTGTGTGTGAGTAAATGTACCTCCTTATGAGGGTCTTTGTGAGCCTCCAGGGCCTTCATGATGGTGAGCTCTGCGTAGTTCTTGAACCTCCAGGGCTGCTTGCTGAGAATTTCCCTCAGCACCCGCAGAGCCAGTGTTCGGATCACATGCTGGGAGAAATAAGAAGACTCAAGTTTAAAAGAACGGCTTTCGGCTCGGCCTGTTTGTGCAGTGTCGTTACAGACTCAGTTTGAGCGTGGCTACCTCTCTGTCACCCATCGTCTCGAGCAGGAGCAGCAGGATGGTCTTGAAATGTTCATCCCACACCTGCAGGGTGTTTTCGCGAATCAGCTTCAGAAGCTCACACAGTGCCGCCTTCCTCTCCTCTATGCGCTCGTTGTGATTGGACAGCTCCTTCAGCAGCTCAGCCACCAGCTCCGACTGGTCCAGGCTGCTCTCTGTTTAGAGGCAAAAAAAACCACAACATGGTATTTCCCTCATATTATGATATTTTTGTCTTGTACAGAGGGTATGCGGTTTTTTTCCTTGTCAGAATGCGTTTGTGTACCGTCAGTGAGCTGCTCAGAGTCGTCCAGGCTGGTGTCTTTACGGCTGTGTTTGAAGGGGGAGTCGGAGAAGTGCTCGCGGGCTCCTCGGGGGCTGGAGGAGAGCAGGGGGGTGTTGAGGAGGGAAGTCTTGTTGTCCAGAGCCATGCGGCCGCCGTCCATCAAGTCTGACACTCTACCGTCCATCCCGCTGCCTCCCTGTGAGACATAAAATCTGATGTTAGGGAGGCATGGACTTTAAACAACTACAAACAGGACAAAAAAGAGGCATCTTGCACTGTAATATGTTGTTTTTTCTTATCTGAACTGAGGCTGTGAGTGTGAAGCAACCTGAGACACATATGTAGGTTGTGATTTTAAGCCATATAATAGCCATATAAAAATGACTTGAACTAAATGACTAGTATTGCTGTGTGAAGTTCTTATGTTTAACTATGTTTAAGTTTTCATAGTCTCCTGTTTCAGGGAAAAATCACAGCACTCTGCATATATGCACATGGGCACCTTTCATCTTAAATCTATTGCTAAGGATCACTCCTCCTTGACATTTCACGATCATATCATATCTACTATCATATATAATCCTGTAGTTGTTCTGTTTTGCTTCCACACCATAAACAAACTAAACTAAGCTTCCTAAATCTCTGATAACTATTCTGTTTTCAGTGGGTACAGATGTTGGTCAAAAGATCAAAATGAATCTTTTAATAGATTTAATCAGAAAAATTCAGTTGGATCACTTTAGGTACATGGTCATGAAAATATGGGTGAAGTTTGTTCTCCTGCTATGATTAAAAACAAGGTGGTGTTGGGACTTGCAAAAGACTGACACACTGTGAACCAGGTGAGGAGGAGAGCAGGGTGAGGAGGTTTAAGGCGCTCTCATTTCTGTGTATATTTACACTCAAACCACTACATGCTAATATCTTAGCGGTGGTTTGATGAGTCAGGTGTGCTGTGATTGGCAGGCTGATGACATGTGGGGCTGATTACATTTCAGTTGCATCTCATGGGGAAAATGTCAAGAGGTCACACCTCTGTACTAGAGTACACCCTGTCCTTTAAAGGGCCTGGGGTTGTTGGGAGGGGCTGCAACAAGACCTGGCCTGACGTCTGGAGTCATAAATTTGGACTGAACAAGCTGAGTATCTAGATAAGCACTTGTGAAATATTAAAAGGGAAGGTTCTTGTCCATAAAATCCTCCTAGTTTCACTTTCAGAAGCTGGGTTCATTAAAAACAATAAACATGATTTTATCAGTAGCTGTAGACGATAAAGTTCACAGTCATCAGCCCCATAAACACTTGATGTATGCCTCTCAGTTCCCACGTTATAAGTGGAGTGGTGGGATCAGATGTCAGGGTCACATACAGCACATGTAAGTAGTGATGTTTGTGTGTGTATGTTTTGGCTGTTGCAAATGTTGGAAAACATGCTGGACAACAGGACAACAGGACAAACTCATCACCTTTCGAGTTCTAAATGAAATATATCCTTTGCATCGAGTGTCAAAAACCATCACAGAGCAAAACATGGTACAGAATACTTGTCACGTCTTGTTTTAAAATTTTTATACAACTATAGCAAATGTCACATGGCTGTTTGTGTTAAAACAGGATTTAACGCTGCTGTTTGAGAAGTGTGCCCCAAAGACAGGTGTCGAAAAACGAATTGCAATCTTGTACCAAAACTAGAGCATCATATGGTATCAAACAAAACTTTATGTTATGAACTCATTTGTGTTCAGTGTAAACAGCTCACAGTCATTTTTCATTGATAGAGCAACACTGAGACATTGTACTGATCCATTGATATACACTATATATTAGGCATTGTCAGTTTGCACACCACACTGTGTAAAATAATGCCCACAGCAGGTAATCAAAGTTAATGAGGTTTTGTATTCACAGTTGGGCTGCACACAAAGAAGTGGGTGACCACTATGAGTATAAATGCATTCAGGAACACTTCTCTTCATCTACTGATTTCCTTAACACCTCTACTCTTTGTTTTGTGATGTTTCAGGAAAGAGTTCCCAAAAGTTTTACTCCTACTCCTCAACACTATGATGCTGATACAAATTCTGGCTGCTATCCTTCACACAATCATCTGTAAATGTTTCACTTTTGTTCTCATTCTAGTAAGAAAATGTCATACCATATGAAACATTACTTATAGAACAAACTACGTTGTTAATAATTACAAAAACCTCCTGTCCTTCACAAGAGTATTTTACTACAGCTCTGATAGCTCTACATCATCCTTGACGCACAGTGATGTACAAACAAATCTACACATCACTACACACAGCATCCTTCTGTCTGCTCTGCTCACCTCCTCTCCTTCCCGCCGCTGCACTGGTTCATTCATGTCCTCTTGGCTGCGGACGCTGAAGTTCTGGATAGCCTCGGTGACACCTTTCAGCGAGCTGTAGATGTCCTCCGAGTTCATGTTTTCTGTGTCGTAGTCAAAAGCACTGCAGGAGAGATGAGAAATGATTATCCACACTGCTAGATATCATTCTCTGTATTGTTAGATTCCATGTATAACGTGCAGTAATTGATGTGGTGTCCCACATTGAGTTTTTGAGGAACAACTTTCATACTAAATCTGGTTGTGATAAATGCAGTAAGTGGAAATAAAAACTACAAAAACAGAACTGATTATACATGAATAACTGTGAATTCTCTCACTCATTTTTACATTGTTAATTAGAGGCAGTTACAGAAGAAGAAAAATGAAGATGATGAGTCATGGTTTAATTTATAAGCATCTGAAATTTCTTTTTTACTATTAGGCACATTTTGTCTTGTGTTCATAATTATTTGTCAATTATTGTTAGATAGATGTCCCATTTTTATGGATTCTGGCGAATGAAGGTGCAATTAAGACAAGTGTATGTGTGTATTACCTTGGTGAGGGGGTGTTCTGGGAGGTGTTGGTGGGGGATGTGACTGGGCTGGACCAGCTGGCTGGAGATCTGGGGGTGTGGCGAGTCAGAGGGCTGCCCATTGGTGCCTGAGTAAGTGACCCAAAAAACAAGTTGACGCAAAGAAGTACAGCATTACTGTCACAGCATAATGATTAAAAACATTGTGCGTCTCAACTAGTGACAAATTAAACGCCTCAGTGAGCAGTGTTGGACTTGGTGTGTGTGTTTTACCTGTGCAGCGTTGCCAGTGTTCTTCAGATGGTTTTGAAGCAGCTTGGTGGCTCCATCCTGAAGGTTTGGGCAGGAAGGCTACTTGGCAGCGCAAATTGAACTCTGGGTGTTGAGCTGGAACAGGCGATTAGCACGACTGGGCTGCCTGGTTACATAAAATGCATCCCGCTAATTTAGGAGGCTTGTGACAAAAGGAGGCTGTAGTGATGTTTGCTAACAACATGTGGAAATCATTTTTTAGGTGAGTATATAATATGTGTGTGTAAGTACCTTTCTGACGTCAGAGCTCTTGGGTTCAGTTGTCCATGTGATAATGCGGGAGACGGCCAGCCGAGTCTCACTAGAGTTCACAAAGTCTGGAGCCTCCATCTGTAACGTTAGTGTCTCTATGTCGACTTCAGGATGGCGACCTTCACCTGCAATACAAACACACAAACACACACATACACACACATTTAAACCATTACACAACCTGGTCAATCACACAGAAACTGCATGGCGAATATTCACCGGCGAATACGTAAAAAGTAAGAATACACACAGACACAAAACTACAAGCACACTACATGGAAAAGTGACCACCAGCGTTCACAGTCAGCATGTACAACCACAGCAGATTGTGCATCTCTTGCAGGTCTGAAAATCAAATGATCTGATGAATCAGTGTGAGAAGATCAAAGTGCATTCATGGTCATGCTTGACAACGTAGAAAAACATATTGATCAACGTAAAAGTGATGACGAATGACAAAACAAAGGAACCAATAAATGTAGACATTCACATGAGTAAAGCATACAAAGCGGCTCTGCCTGATTTTCCTCTATCTCCTCCTCTGTCTCTCTACATTATGCACCTCAAGGACCAGAACTTCCTCCAAATCACTTACCGCAACGCCATGCGCGCCATATAATTACTCCCCGGGCGCGCAGCCCTGGGAGGACTGGCTCCAGGCCAGGCTGCTAAATCTAGGAGGCAGGGCGTGGCCAGCCGCCTCTGGGGGAACAATTTTACCCAGATGGCCCTCCTACTCGCCCTACTTCCCTTGTAAGGCTCAGACAGGCTTCAGAGAGAGGCTTACCGCATCAATCAGCGGAGACAGGAGACAGGGACAGGGAGAGCAGGGGAGACAAGGAAGGAGAGGGAGGGAGGGAGGGTGCAGGAGTTTAAGAGGGAAAAGATTGGAGAAAGTAGAGGCAGGCAGTGTATAATTTTACCATTCTGAAAATGTGGCAATGCACAATGCAACTGTTTAGGCCACATGATGGCAGCAAAGAGCTGTAATGTCTATTATGGCAACATCAACTGTGAGGTTATGAGCTTCATGCAAGTTTATGGGCTGTGTAATGACACCACACAGCTGGGCAACTCAACATTATATGCTTATCCTCATAATGTGTCTATATTTTGCATCATAGTACATAAAGTAAAATTATTTTCTGATTGGTGAGACACTGTTTCTAGATAGGGTCTCTGGCAATTCTAAGTGAACTACACATCAAGAAAAATCCTGGCATTTACTCACCTTGCAAAAATCCTGTAAATCCAGGATTGCCATAAAGCAGTTGTCTAATTTGCTGCTGTTACTGTATTTCTTTTTGTAGTTTATATATTGTCTTTCTGCTGCTGTGCTTTTAGAATTCCCCGCCTGAGGATCAATAAGTGGTTTTCTAATCTAATTTATCATCCCATTGCTCTGCCTTAAGCTGTGATGAAAGCTGTGAAAGTCTGGCCTGTGAGACTTTTACATGTGACAATGTTTTGGACTTTTAAAGTTTCATCAAGGCCTAGAGTAGGTCAATTAATCATAACTATGCTTTAAATAACCATTTCTTACTGCATAAAATTTTGAATTTCACAAAATTTTTTGTAACTTAGCGACAATATATGGTAACAACAAACTTCCTCTTAAATAACAGAGGAGTCAACTAGCAATGAAATATTATAAAGTCAAATGAAAGCAACAATGTAAGGAAAATCACATTTTGCGTTGAAACTTGTGAAATTGTGATGCTGTTATCATCCTTTGATTGCTAAGCCTAGTTGCAATTGAAGAGCAGACTGATAAGGAGTAGTGAGAGGCGAAGGCAGGGTTAAACATTGGGCAGGAAAGGGTGGGAGGAGGCCAGGTGACGAATGAGTGCGTGGGAGGGTGAGGGGATGAATTAGCAGAAATACAGAAGAGTGGGGAGAGAATCAGGCAGCACAAGGATGGAAGTTAGAGTGGGAGGAGAGCTTGAGGAAGTGTCACACTGCTGGCAA
>BRZM01000249.1:67524-85427 GCA_033238685.1 Lates japonicus | reverse complement strand
CAAGAGAGAGAGAGAGAGAGAGAGAGAGAGAGAGAAAGAGAGAGAGAGAGAAAAAGAGAGAGAGAGAAAGAGAGGAGAGAAAGAGAGAGAGGAGAGAGAGAGAGAGAGAGAGAGAGAGAGAGAGAGAGAGAGAGAGAGAAAGAGAGAGAGTAAAGAGAGAGAGAGAGAGAGAGAGAGAGAGAGAGAGAGAGAGAGAGAGAAAGAGAAAGAGAGAGAGAGAGAGAAAGAGAGAAAAAGAGAGAGAGAGAGAGAGAGAGAGAGAGAGAGAGAGAGAGAGAGAGAGAGAGAGAGAGAGAGAGATATATATATATATATATATAGAAAGAGAGAGAGAGAGAGAGAGAGAGAGAGAGAGAGAGAGAGAGAGAGAGAGAGAGAGAGAGAGAGAGAGAATATATATATATATAGAGAAAGGGAGAGAGACACACACATAGACACCCCAGGAATATTAACAGGGCTTCTCTGTGTCCCTGCCAGACCAGCTAACCTAAACTCATTACCATTGACAACACACACTCTCCAGCCTCTTACACCCTCTCTCCCTTTTCTCTCGCTCTCGCACACTATTCATCAACAACCTCTTAACACACTTTTCTTTTGCTATATTTACTTTTATTTATCCACTCTCTCTTCACATACACAATAGAACAAAGGATGATGGAGAAATGATCAAAGGAGGGGTGATGATTGGGAGGGTGGAGGGGGGAAAAGACCACGCCCCTCCATCTGAGGCCTTGACCCTCCCACTCTCTCTCACACACACAAACACAACAGTATTATGTTCCTGGTTGTTTTGACTCTGTCGTCCAGGACACTGGATTTGAATGAAACAATGACTTATGAGGTTTAAGTACAAACTTTCAGGTTTAATATAAGTGTGTTTGTATCCACATCAGACATGCCCAGTCTCAGGGGAACAGAATGTACAGACAACTCTTCTATAGCCCTACAGAAAGCCATCATATCTAAAACTGGGCTATAAATCACTGACTAACGCAAGTCTTCAACCAACAGACATCAGCAGCCACTTGGCTTCCTGCCTAGCAAACCTTTGCCAGGACTGTACTGCAACCATCTTCACTTCTGGCTTGTTCTGGAGGATTTTTGCATTCAGTGTGTTCCACAAGAAGTAAAGTGCACAATCAGTTGTATTGAAGGCTGCACTTTCCTGGTGTGCTATAGATAAAAACTCTGTAATGACTAATAGACTGTTCATCAATAGGGATGTAAAACACTGCCAAACAGTCTTACCTAGTTAATTAATTTCAAATGTAATTTGATGGAACAAAATGAAATAAATATTGTGTAGCTATTCTCCACTGTATATACAGAGGACATACACACTATATAGAAGCACACACAATTATGAAAATGCCTGGATCCCTTTATGTGAAGTGATATTTTAATGATGTGAGATTCTCTAATTAGATCATATGCTTGATACTTGCTAGTAATAGCACATCTTCTTAAAAACTCTGAGACAGGGTCTTGCATATGTATAATGAACAGAGGAAAAAACAGAGATACAATGACTTTACCAGCTAAATTTGTGTACAAAAGCACCAATCAAATTGAATGAATTCACAGTAAAAGATTTAATGAATTTAATTGGTTTCTATCTAAACCCACGGGTCCATTAGCAATAATCAGTTGCGCATCAAGGGTCTTGCCGTTGATTAGCATCACTGTTAGCATGATTAGCATCTCCTGCTTTTGTCTAGTCAGACCCCAAGGGAGTAAATGTCTCAGGGTGAAGGGCAGTGCAAAGACACCAGAGAGAAAGACAGAAAGAGAGAGGGAGAGAGAGCACACTGCACACATGCTGTTGCCATGGCGACCTGTGCAGACCAGCTCCTCAGATGAATAGAGCAGCAAACAGAAAAAAAAAGATGTTCAATAAAGCAAGCCCACTTGCATGCATACACATCCTTAATTTAGTTCAATCAACAGTTGGATTTACTGTTTATTCTCTGATTTCATGTTGATTTATTAAATTAGGATGGATTCTGGTCTGATGGGGACAAAAAGGATCTTCTGGCAGCATCGATGTCACCATGGAGACACCACATTGCCAAAAAAAAATATGGCACAACATGCAAATAACAAGTCTATACACACAGACGCATACAGAAACAGACGCATACACACTCACCACACACACAAACACAGTGAGAGATAGCAGCTCGAACATGTACCAGGCGGCGTTGCCATGGAAACTCCAGGCCGAGATTCCCTCTCGTCTCCATTTCAGGAGAAG
This sequence comes from Lates japonicus, assembly GCA_033238685.1. Taxonomy (NCBI): domain Eukaryota; kingdom Metazoa; phylum Chordata; class Actinopteri; family Centropomidae; genus Lates; species Lates japonicus. The sequence continues at coordinate 83,170 of BRZM01000249.1, read as the reverse complement.
AGTCAAAAAGAGGAATGAGGAGAGAGGAGGACTGGCTTAAATGTACAGATCTGACAGTCGTCCACAATCAATCACTCATCAGTGGTCAAATTAAAGACATGTTAAAACTCTTGTGCAAATACATGCACCACCGCCCAACTGTGCCAATCCCTAATCCATGTGGGAATAATCCCAGAGTTTTTCCCAGCCCCCCCCCCAAAAAACTAATCTAAATGCAGGTAGAGACAGAGGAGGAGAATTATAACACATACACAGTTGTTTTGTTTCTCTGTCCCTGTTTAAAGGGAAAAGGGATAGGAGGTGAAAGCTGAACGGACTGCAACCTGCAGATCCAATCAAAGTCCTGTGAACTTCATTTAGTGATTAAATCACACTCACACACACACACACACACGCTTTCAGTTGTGACCACACGGTGGCAGCACTGGCTCTGTTCTAGCCAAATGACTTGCATGCTTTGAACATGCCAACCCCCATCCCCCAAAACACAGCGAGATACAGCATCCTGTTATGTCCAAAACATTTAACAGAGATGAGCAGTCACATTCAGTTCTCCCCACGAGTGAACAGTAACAATTCAATCATGAGATTAAATTTGTATTTAAGGGTAAATGATCACACCCATGTGGAAAGGTATCACAATAAAGGAAACTAGAGGACTGGTGACCAAACAGCTTCCAACTACACAGCACGGTGATGTAAGGTGATGTAAATGGTCTTCAAACACAGGAGGCAAAATAACCATTTAAGATGAATAACTGTGTGTTCAACAAATCTGTGCTCCTGTTAGTAAAAACTTTCTCCACAGCAAATATAAAGTCACTGTATATTCTGTACAAACCAAACTAAACATCAGTGACAGTAAAGAGTCAGAGTTTTTGTTGTAAACCACTGGGACATCTTATCAGCTGGAGAGCTGCAGCAGACATCATCTCAAGTATTACAGCTGAAAATCTGAACATGCGACTAAGAGCATAACCAGGCATCTTCTGAGGAATTAAACTAAACTACACAGAGAGCCTGTGTTCGTGCTGATCTTCTGTAAGCTGCAGGGGAACAGGCGATGTCACATATTCCCACTCAGGACCTCGTGACACTGTGCAGAGTCCCGTGCAAAAAGGTGACACATAGAAAATATTCTGATATTGCACAGCACTCATATGAGAATGAGAGGGAAAGGAGAACATGAGAAGCTCTGCAAGAATTGGGACAAAAGCTGTTAAAAAGCTCATGACTGCCCCAGCTCCAAAGTAAACTAGAAGAGGTATGTGTGTCAGGAGAAAACTACAAACCCACAGCTATTCCTGCAGAAACCAGTTTATACACACAGGGAACAAAAAAGTACTATTACTATTCCTTCAGAGAACAGGGGTTTTTGTTTTAGAAATTATGTCTGCAGCAAAGGATACTACTTAAAAATCAATACAACAACAAATGAGAATTGTATAACCACAATATAGTATAGGGGTAAATATAATCTTACAACACAGACTCAATCACTCAAATGTGTGATAACAATGATTTATCAGTGCAAAAGAGGATGTAATTACAGAGGAATAAAAGCAGCATGAATGGAAAAGGGAGTCGTCTTAGAGAAGAGAAAATTGTCTCATGCTTCTAAAAATGGCAGTGGTACTTTTCTTATCAATACCAATTATGTAGTCTATTTGTAGCCACTGACTTGAAAGCATAAGAAGGGCAAATGAGCAGACGTTTCACTTCTAGCCACCCAGTTGTCCCTGGGACAGAGAATGGGAGGAAAGCAAAAGCAAGAGAGACACAATCGAGGCTCAGGCCTGGATTCTCTAATAAGAGACAGACCATTTCCAGCCTAGCTCAGGGAAAATGAGCTCCTTTAATGAAAACACACACACACACACACACAGGTATAATTTGAGTCCCAATTCCAAGTTGTGGAGAGGGATAAACCATAATATTCAGAGGAAAGCTTTGCCATGGCAACCAGCCTAGCCTGGAAACGGGGTCATGGTTTCCTTTGCAGAGCCGGAGATGCACTGAAGCAGAATGAGCATGTCTGCGAAAGAGAGTGAGTGAGTGAGCGAGTGTGTGTCAGTCCCTGTCAACACTGAGGTACTATGCAAGCAATGAAAGCTGCTACTGATGGTCAGTTTGCAAGGAAGGCACCAAATATCTCAGGGCTTCCACGGTATGTGTGTATGGTATGTTTGTGTGTGCGTGTGTTTGCATTCACATGGGCTCATTTTCAGAAATAACATTAAGTAAGAGCTGAGCACGGCGCCAGCGGCACTGACATGCTTTACTTTCTCACACACAAACACAGACACATGTGTCGTTCGCCTCTACACACACATGCATTACAGACTGCATCATTATGTTGTCATTTTGACTTGTTATCGGTCAGTGTTAATGATGGAAGTTAGCGGATTTAATTTGGTTCATGCAACATTTTGACAAACTGTATTAAACCTGTGTCGCAGGTCACTTGTTCCCTGTCTTGTCCAGGAGTTTAAGTTAAAAATGTGAAACTGTGATAAAATGGTTTTCATGAATATATTTAAGAGGCATAAATCTTTAAATGTTGAGTTTTTACTGGGAACCACAGAATATATTGTAAAGTAAGATTAGAAACTTGAGGGACAAATTTTTTGAAACATGGATGAGACTGTTGCTGATTCAACTAATATAAAACAAAATTTAAAGTAGCCAGTTAGTCCATATGAATAACTTTATATTATCTGAGATTACGTAGATATACATATTTGACTGATGTTTTTCTTTTGTTACCTGAAAATGTCTTGTTTGATTTTTAAGTATTGACATGTAGCAGTATCTTGTAATTTCATTTGAAATAAACCAAATGTTTGAAACAATACAGAAATAAAACCAAAGTAACTATTATTAGATGGCACCTACAAAAACGATCTCCTTTGGCCTTTATAAACTTCCATACTCGATGATATTAAGAAGCACTATGTGAAATTCTTAGAAGAGTTTGGTTTCAAAATAGCCAGAAAGAGGAGACACTAAATTCTCTCAGCCATGTCGATTATGTTTCATCTAAATTTAACAACCATCTAAACAAATACCTTTTTCTGCTGTCACTGTGGAAGATATTTTGGTCTAATGTGGGCCCAAACCAACTCTTAAAGACTGAGGTCAAGAGAAGAAGGGTGAGCTATAATGAATATATATATCTTAAAAATGCTTATTTGTTCATAATTAAAAACACACATACACGCCTGTCCACCAACTTGCCTCTCAAAAAGCTGGAGTAAGAGCTAGAAACAGGTTTTCTTCACTTAAGCCAAACTAAATGGAGAAATTGCGCATGAATCTCAGTTGGCCTCTGTGGCTCAGGTGCATACTGTGCTGTGTAACCGTGACTGATATCCTGGGTTCATGTCAGGCCTCAGGCTACAAGTGATAACAACAACCATCCCTCTCAAACATTTCCTGTCTCACGTTTACATGAATTTTACAAAGACAAGAGAAAAAAAAATAGGATACACACATGCTCTGGCCCATGTACTTTACATCTACACACAGTCGCACACAAATTCAGTGCAACCTAATGGAGACATTTTAGGACACCCCAGTTTTCTCTTGCAGATGCAGCCTATATATCTGAGCCAGAGCTTTCGGGGTGAAAGTGCCTGGAGTTTAAGCTGATTTCAAACTAAAACCATATGCTGACAAGCCTTTGTCTGAGTGCCAGCATCCACAGCCAGACGAGATTAAACACAGACTCTCACACACACACACTTACCATCACCATCATCCCCAACTGCCATGGTTACAGTGTTTTATGGGTAGAAAAACTCCCTGTTGTCTTTGTCTGTATTCGCTCTTCTCCCTCTGTTCTCCAGCCCCTCTTCTTTGTCTTCTCCTCTATCTCTTTCCTTCTCTTGTTTGTTCAATCTCTCTCTGTCTCTGTCATGATGAATCAGGGAGAGGCAGTGATAGGCACAGCGCTGTGACTCGGCTACTGCGAGAGATCTCTTGTCAGCTTCCACCCTCAATCCTTTGCCCTCCCTGCCTGCCTCCCCTCCTCCCTCCCTCCCTCGCTCCTCTTCTCTCAGCAACAGCTGCCACAAACCCTTTAGAATGAACGCCAGGAGCTGGCCTAAAAGAGATGTGGGGCAAGGGCAAGTAAAGAACGAATTTGTGTGCGTGTGTGTGTGTGCCCTGTGCTCTGAAGTTGATCCTTGGTAGGTTTACTGAGTGTTTACAGAAAAACAGTCACACACATGCTCCTCACATTCTGTTTGTGACCTTCCACCACCCTCTTTGGTGGATTTTCTTGCCAAAAGTGTTACTCGTTGAGAGCCAAACATGAATTAAGAAGGCAGGGAACAGGATGGGGAAATTAAAAGACTCCAGCGTAATGTTTGTTAGACTGCAAGATTCAAATTAGCTTTGTGCATGACCGACAGTAAAATCTGCAAAGTATTTAACAGAGTACACGCTAACTTGACAGATGATTTTGTATGAAAATCATTAGCTGCAGCTGTACTGGGACAAGGATGGGAATGCAAACAGACAAGCACCAAGAGTTTACATGCATGACTCTGAACAGCCGACTTAACTGTAGCATGACAAGGTGCACCAGTTGAGAAATACAAGAGAAAGAAGCTTAAGTACACTCGAGGTGGCAACCAGGGCCAAACTGCAGGGCAGGCAGCCAAAGTTCACCCTCATGAGCATCTGTGGTCACTTTCACTTTATGTTCACTCACATTTGGATATGTGGTCAACATATGGTCAGGCTGCAAAGCGTTTTTAAAGTAGATATAAAAAGTGGCTACAAATAATGCAAATACTCTGACTGGTTTGCTGTTGTAATAGCTATGAAACGGTCAAACCATTCAGCCTGCTTGGCAGGTTCAGGCAAGCAGGGAGAGGAGCAACATTACCACTTAATATTTTGGTGACCAACCGAGCCAGTTTCTTAAACGTTTCACTGAACTGTTGCAATGTTTACTCAGATTATCTTCCTTCTGCTATTATAAATGAAATGTGCCAATAGTCCAAAAAGATTTGTCCACCTAAATAATAACATGCACTGCTCTCACAGTCCTGGAATAACACATGACAAGACAGAGTCAACAGAGTCATAAAAAAAGAGAAATCACATTATTATTTAATCATAACAACCACACAATCATGGTTCCAAAAACTTTAATCTAAACATCAGGGAGGTGGGAGTTGAAAGTAACACTCCCTCCATCCCTCTCCTGCCACCAGAGACAGCATCATGGCAACTACACCCACCACAAGCCCTGAGCTCTTCTCCATGTCTCTCCCTATGTCCCTCTCACTCCAAGTAAACAGGCTGCAGCAGCCGACCAGGCACCGACTAACTGTTGCTGTTAGACCGATAGATACAGTGACAGGGCAGCCTAAAGGTACAAACAGCCAATGACAGTCTCTGTTAGACACCAACAACAGACCTAACTGACCTCACAGAGAGCACAAACTCAGCTTACAGCCACACAGTGAAGAATTCATTTGACTAAAGTTAGGATGCAATCATATAAACACATACTCATGCTTTGTGATGTTTCATTATATAGGTAACTAGTGTGAACTTTTAAAAGTTCAATCTGGCCTCTGAAATCAAACTACAGTTGTAACACACTCTCCATTGTTAGTTGCTCTTAGTGGTAGACAGGCTTTTAGCAGATTCTGTGCTTCTTATTTCTCAGTTATCAACATTTACACAACAAATGTGATAAACTTGCAGGAAATAAGTCAAATATTTTGGGAAGTAAAAAGCCATTATCTTGATCATTTCACAACTGATTTTCACAGTAGTTACATGAATTGACTGATGAGAAATCAAAGCACTGCTGCTGAAAACTGTCAGTGAACAACTGACAAGATATTTAGGTGAAACAACTGTTTCTCTCCCAATACTTCAACTCTGGGTATCTGTTCATATCAAATACTAATCTGATACTAGTGCTCTCTTTTTCCTGAATTTAGAATCTATGATGCTATCATTTTTATGCAAAGTTACATCAGGCCACAGATTTCTGTGGAAATGAAAACTGAATGAATGTCACTAATAATGGAAACAATAAATGTTATGACACTGAGATTATCTGGATTAGTCACATCATAACTGATCCCCACTCCTCTTTCTAAGATCTGTATCGGCGATCGCCAACTACCAAAAGAAACCACTCTGAGAATCAGTATTGAGGTATTGAGGTTTCGCAGCACCAATAATGTTGTTTCTCTTCTTACATGGGTGTCAGTAAATCCCTTAAGTGCTAGAGAACCTAATTTTGTGTTCTGAAAAGTGAAAACAAAGTGAAACATTGCTGTGAGGAGTGTTGTCAATACAATTCTAACTTTCCATGGTCAAACAACAAAGGCTGAGCCTGAGGCTCCTAAAGATCAACAGTCCACATTAATGCTGGACAGCAAAACACTCAGCAGGAGAAGCCTTCAGCTCAGGTCTGGCTCTGCCGGGAAACCCACAGCATCACAGAGACAGATTAAACCATTAATCCTGTTAGGTCCTCTTACAGGAGCTCATGGCAACAAACTGACACAACAAGAGCACATGCAGATTTAGACACACACAAGCACCCACCAACACACACACACACACACACACAGATACACTAACTTATTCTCTTCTGGAACACACCCAGTGCCTAACAACAGTAAAATCATCTTGACAACATGACTCCACTTGGTGGCTCTCAAGAGGCCAACACAACTGTGACACAATAAATGAGAAAAGGCACTGACCGTGACTTGGGCTGAGAGCCATGTTGCCTGAATTCAAGGCTTCATCAAAACGAGCGAATATCGTCTGTAACCTGCAGAGAGAGAGGAGAAGAAGAAGAAAGGTTAGAACAACACACGACATATACTGCACATACACAACAAAGCTAATTAAATGAATACAATAACAGAACTGGATGCATCCACATGAGAGTGAATTAGGAAAATGAACCTCAATCATCTTCACTGACAAGACAAAGAAATTTCATATGCAGATGTGCGCGCGCACACACACACACACACACACACACCAGAGCTTTGACCTAGAGACAGGCAAGGTGCTGTGAATCCCAAGTGAAAGTATCAAAAGCAGCAACATGTGGACAGCCTGCCTGCCTGCCTGCCTGCTTGTCTGCCTGCCTGCCTGCCTGCCTGCCTGTTGGTGGGTGGGTGTGTCTGTTATGCCAATCACACTCATGAAGCTGCAGCAGCAACACGACAAGAGTCCTCCTGACATCCTGCTCAGCACCAAACAAACACAACCCCTTCTTCACAGTCATGTGATTTACAGGTAGGACTGTTTTCATAATAACAGGACAATGATTTACAGACAAATCAAGCTAAAATAATTGCTTTGAATGAACGAAAGCCTCCATCGTCCTGAGCGGTGTGGGCACACACTGGTTACACATGACCGATATGACAAAAACACAACACAGACACAATGACCCACGTCCAGAAACATGCCCTAATGTCTCCTTGCCAAAAGGTTAGCCATGGATGTAAGCAAACAAGAATAAGAGTCATACACACCGTACTCTGTCTGTCTGTCTTTTGGTGTCTGTGTGCCGGTCCACAACCACCAGACAGCTTAGAGGCTCCTGATAAGTGACGATTAGCGTTGCAATGGGCTGCTCAGCCGTGCAGCGTTTTCACGTGGTTCCCTTCCTTTCATTAACATTTTAATGTACCAGTTTGGTTCAGAAATAATCTTGCATTTAGTCCTCTGTACTCATTTGCCTCAGTATTTCCCAGTGGGCTGATTAATAGGTTGCTGTGTTGCTGCGCAACGTTGCATTAGCTCCCATGCTAGTGACACACTCTGGTCCTCGGCTCCCCTCAGCTCTTTGTATCCAACATGGTGCAATGGCTCTGAGAGGGAGGGAGGAAGACGGGAGGAGGAAGGGAGTAAGGGAGGGCGTGAGAGAGAGAGAGAGAGAGAAAGAGAGGGAGCCAAACAGCGAGAGACCAAAGCATGCTACGGGCATGCGACAAAGCACCACCTACTGTCGCACATACGTACTGTATGCTAAGCAAACACACCCACTGAGAACAGTGACACAAAGAGTTAAATCTCAGACAGGGTCTTTGCGTGCATGTGTGTGTGTGTGTGTGAGAGAGAGAGAGAGACAAGTGGGCCAGTTTGTGTGACAGGCAGCAAAGAGATTCAGTTACCCTTTACATAACCTCCCTCTCATATCCAGACACACACACACACTTGTCAGAGGGGGAGGGGCTTTACAGCTAGAAGCAGACAGAAAGCAAGGCTGCTCCTCCCCCCTCTACCTCTTTCCTTTTCACCTCACTTGTCTTTATTCCCTCCCTCCTACTCCTCTCTTTTAATCCTACTTCTCTATTCACATTCTACTAATTCAAGGGTCCCGTCTTCACCCCTTCACCGAGCTCTCAATCCGTGTTGAGTACAGATCGACAGTCATTGAAAAATGCTCACCCTGAGTTCAGCCGGAATGACTCACGCCTTTGAGGCCACTCACTTCCCTTTCAAACAAGAAATGTGTGTATAAGACAGGTCTAGTGAATACTGCTTCAACCAGAATTTGACCTGCTGATAGGAGACTAATCTCTTGTTGTTACTGTTAAGAGAGACTCAAGGCTGCAAGAGTACATCACTGCTAGACCTCAGAAATTCATACAGTCCATACATAAATAAATGCTAGTGTAAACTTTTTGTTCTTTCCACTCATCAGGGGGTCAGTTAAATGACGTTTAAGCTTCAATAACAACACTGACCAATAAAACTGCCATCTGTTACAGAAACACAAACAAAGAAATCCAGGTGGTGTCTGGCCCATGTTCAACGCAGGACAGGATGAGCTGGGTCACACAGATCAGTCAGATGATTCACGCTGATTGAGACTGACTGCCAAAGCTGCTGTAACCTGTGCCACTGATGGTCTAGAAGGAGTCATCAGTTTCAATGTGCACAGTAATAACACTCCTTATCATTCAACTGACACATTTTGGAAACTACATTTTTTACCTTTTACTGCTGGTAGCCTCCAGACAGTACAACCTGCACATACCTGTAACTGCTGAGTGGAGGAAATATCTTTCAAAATGTTCACAAATCCCTCCTGCACTTTCAAATTGGCTCAATTACAGAATTTCATTACCGTAATGGTTTATTTAATGTACTGCATTTGCTCAGACAAAACATGTGGTAGAGGTAAAACTGACCTGCATGAAAATGTAACTATACTTATTAGTCACCACCTCCAGGCCTGCTCCCAATTAAATGAGTTAGCAATGTAAACAACTTTTGATATAAACAAATTAAACACATTTTGAGTGTGATTTAATAGTGTAGGTTTGGATATCATTTTGGACTTTTTTTTTCCAAAATGTCCCTGAAAATATCATTTAAAGTGCAAGTGTCACAAGCTGTTTGTTCCAGACATGTCAAGGACTTTGTGCAGCTGAACCTGGGTCATTTGTTTTTCAGGGTTAAAAGAAAAAGCAGGCCCTGTCTGGTAAAATCCTCACTTGCCTTCTGCCCTCTTTCGTGCTTTACAAGGTTTGTTCTTTCTCAGAGTAATAAACAGACTAGCAAGACCATAAAGCATAAAGGCAGGAGTCATCCACCTGTCATTATTCCTCCACATTATCTTTTCCAACTTATATTCTCAGCCTTCTACACTTCTCCTTTTTTCATGACGCTCCCTTTCTCTACATCATCTAATGCTAGCTCTACAGAGTTGATATGTGATCTTGTCCAACACTGGGCTGCAGTCCTGCATTCCACCCGGCAACCATATACTAACACAAACACACACAGACACACACAACATCTACCTGGCCTTCATACCAGCGCTCCAATATTATCAGTAAATAAACTAATAAAACTGGCATGACATATTTGTGCTGCTCATAATTCATGTTCATTTCATATTAACTGCATTACAGAAGAGCAAGCGAGTACTGGTTTCAGACCTAACTCACTGCATCTGTCAGACCTCTACATATATCCTAACACACACACACACACACACACACCGGCCTGTATAAATCCCACATACACAGACAGCATGTTTACACTGGAGACAGACAGGCTTAATATGCGCAACACATGACACATGGCCACGGCCAGCATTCACAGACGCAAGACTCATACTGAGCAGTCAGCACACAACACTGACTGCTGCTTGGATCTCACACATGGGAGAGAGAGGGAAAGTGGGGGGAGAATGGGGGGGTGGGGGGGGTCACTGTGTGCTCAGAATAACCCTCAACTGGGCACATGTAACCAGGACGACCAAAGAAGGACGAGACCACTCAATGGACCTCTTCAGTTGACATGAACACACACACGCTTTCTCCGATTTTTCCCCAACTCTGTTACTCCACCCAACGTCTTTGTACCCCATGTGCCCCCTGCCCAACCCCCCACCCTCCCCCCTCCCCTCCCACAGTCAGTCAGCATTGTGCTCTGGATGAAAGTGCCTCTGTGTGTGTGAAGGGCAGAGTGGTGCATGGTGTGGCCTGGGACAGACTGAGTGCCAAGGCCACAGGACCCACAGACCCTCCACACAACTCATCCCCGCTCGACAGAGCGCACACACAAATACACACCATTATAAATACCATCAGTAACAGACACTGACAAAATAACTCACCGTGCAGCAGGCAGTCCTCTCTTCCCCACATCTGCTCTGACCCTCTCTCCAACGTGACGATAAACATCCACCAATGTTGTTATGGAGGCCTCACGTACCTACAGACAGCGCACATTAACCAATTTAAAATCCCCCCCCACACACAAATAAAATTACATGCATGCACTCATGCTCTCAGATACTGTGCACAAAGGTATCTCAATGTTGATCTTGTCATTGCAGGTGTGTGTTCAAAGCAGTAAGATTATAGATAATTTTCCATAATAATAATCCATTAAGATTACATTGCCCGGGATTAGAGCGACTAAAGGCTGCAAACATAAACACATATTAAAAAATAAACCCTTAAGGGCCTCTACTCATCCCCCTTATGGGCGGCATCTGATTTGCTAGTTATGTTGTGGGCACTGTTGTGATTGGGTGGTGGGATGCTGTTAAAGGGATTCTCTGCAACTGAGGAAGGGCGGGCCTGTTGCAGATGTTGATTGGTCGGGAGAGTATGTGGGTAGGTAATCATTGGGTAGACGATAGAAGCAGATTTCAGCTTTGGGGTGCAACTCCACAGGAGGTTATACCAACCTCTCTCTATCCCTCTCTCTCACTTACTCAGTCACTCACACACATACTTAGAGTTAGTACCATTGTGTGCATTAATGGCTGGGTGTTGGTGCTCATGATTCAGCAGTTAAACTGGGTGGGGGGGCTACAGGGCCCATCTCCTCACTAATAACAGTAATAATCACAGATCTATCTTAAGATGCCTGCCAGCACTCTCTGGATGCTGAAAACCAAACCACAGGCTTAGCTACAGGCTAGTACAAGGAAGAGACAATGGCTTCAACCCACTCACACACATATACACAGTAACAGACATGTATGGAGGTGCGTTGATCTTTGCTTTGCCTCTTACCTGTGGGTTCTGGTCTCCAGTCAGAGAGCAGAGATGAGGAACTAGTTTACTGAGGCTCAGTGGTTGGGCTCCATACCTGTAAGAGACATGCCAGAGGACAAGGAAATGAAAGGGATGATTATTAATGTAAAGCAAGCATGAATCATATGATCGTGCAGTCTAATTATGTCCTGCCTGCATTCATATCGAATTTCAGGAATGAGGGAAACACTTGTATTCTCAGGAGAGAAAACAAATTTATGAAAGATTTTTGTGTAACTTGCAAATAGGGTTTATGTACCCTGGGATATATGGAACTTATAAATGAATAAATGCAACAAATCACTTTATTGGAAAATACAAAAAAACCTAGAACTGAATTATAAGAAAATATTCTACTACATTGAGCTTTGTCAAAAACATGTGAAAAGAGGCAGACCATTTCTGTGTCATGTTGTAAATGTGTGTCACGCTCAGTAAACATCTTTAGGTTTATTATCAGGTAGCAGCTTAGCATAACAGTGTCACTTTCCATTAACAAAAAGATGCTACAATTAGCACTGCGACTCTAACAGGCCAGATTTGCTGTGTGCGCTAACCTTAAGGTGAAAAATACACTAAACTACAACCTGCACAGATTTGAACTGCTGCTGTACAAGAATGCTGTTTGGTCTTGAGTCTATAGGTGTGTTTGTTTAATGAGACTATAAGCTTACAAAATGTAGGTTAACCATGACAGCAGTGTCTCAACAATCCCAGACTCTGTGGCAAGAAACAAGAGCAGAAATCCTCTTATAGTTAATGGGAGGAAATGAGAACAAACTAATTTATTTAGAAATGAACTGAAGACAGAAAAATGAAGTCAAAAAATTTTGTCTAGTTTAACCAATACGCTTATGTGTGAACAGACTGATTTTAATTTTATTTCTAGTGCACATAAACTCCTTTCTCTTATTTTCCCAGATATAAAGTCCAAGACCTCCTGTGGCTTCTGGAAAAATATCTCTAAATAGACCAGCATATTTTCTTTGGAACATAGTAGTAAGATACAGACCCTTTCCAATTATTTGTTCATGTTGATTTAAAAAAGAAAGTCCTCCATCAGGCCTGACAGCTGAGCTTGAGACCATGTAAGAGTTCAGGCCAGGGGGAAATTGAGAACAGACTTTTAAAACACTCTGAAAGCAACACATAGCGACATGTATGACGTCACCTGACAAAAGTGGTGGTGCCATTTGTCGCATGTGTGCCACCTCTACAGAGTCACACAAACAGTTAAGAGGATTAATCCTGGAGACAGAGACTGTGTGTGTTTCTTGAACAAACAAAATGGGGCATGTTCATGGAGGACAGTAGTAACAACACATGGGAAAAAAGTGTCAGTGTCCAGAACAATACAATCAATGAGCTGGGTTTAAAGCCAGTATAATTAGTTAGATTTTGAATTTGCTGTAAGGACTAATGTATGACTTTCTACAGTATATTCTTTCACATTTCACCATGGCAGTGATTCAGATGAAGACAGGGAAGTTACTCACATGTTGAGCGTGGCACTGAGACAGAGGCAGACTCCTTCTCGACTGCGGAAGTTCTTATGTTTAAAACCAGGAAGCAGCCTTTCCCAAACGTACTGAAAAAAGGAGAATCAGAAGGATACATGTGGGAAAAGGAGAGAGAGAGAGAGAGAGGGAGAGAGAACCTCAGTAAGAACGAGCAGAAGAAATTCCTGCCAGGCAGCTCATCGCTCATCAGGGGTTTGAGCAGATTAGGGAGCAGAGAGAGGGTTACAATCTGTGGAGATGTGCATGTGTGGTGTGTGTAGATAACACAAAGTAGAATAGAGATGTAGCCTGTGTTATTCCTTATATATCCAGAAGAGGGAGCCCAGAACATAGAGTACCTCTCTGCTGTAGTGAGTATCTATTATTGATGTGGAGGTGGCTGTGATTTGTCTACTGTCTCTGTTCTGCATCTTAATCGAGCATTTGAATACACAACAACTGCTAACTGGTTCTTCTACCAGTATACAAAACAGTTTCCTCACAGTTGCAACTTTCTTGACACCTTCTGCTGTCAAAGACAGAACGACGGCCCTGAAACTATTTTAGCAGACAATCTATGTGTATTTTTGATCGACATCTAAATCATCTTTGAGTGACAAAAACTGTCACTTTGTTTTGATGTCTGTCATGTTACATATGGTGCTGAACTCAGTAGCTCAAACAGTCTTTAACTGATCAGGATCCTGAGATTTTTATTTCATTTCTGTGGGTATGTGTCTCACCATGGGTGAGGCAGTCTGCTCCATGCAGCGAAGGATAAGAGCTTGGCTGTTCTCCCGAACCTGGTCCTTCCCATCACCCAGCCGGTCCACCAGAGCTGGCAAGACTACAGAAACAGAGAGGGTGTGGTGGTCATGAGAGTCAATATATATGAAAAATGCAGGTCAGTGTACAGTGTTTACATTAAGTACAGGAGAAATGAGGCCACAAACGACTCTGAATCTTTACCAGATTTAAATGGCAGAGACAATGAAGACTGCCCCCAAGTGGAGAGCATTTAAAACACAGGTATTCAAAGATACATGCTCATCATTAGTAGAGTCATAGTATGTGGGTGTGTGAGAGAGGAGAGACTGTAATTGTACTGTAAAAGCTTAAGCAACGCCACCATTGCCACCAGGGCTCTGACAAAACGAGGGGAGGAGAGGACAGGAAATGAGAAATGGACCGTGACTAAACTAATGTCAAGATCATCAAATGCTCTCATGTCAGCTCCACTTCAACACACAACTGATCCAGTAGTGAGCCTATGTAATGCACACAGTAAAGAACAGAAAGTAAGGGCCTTTACTGCTGGCATCCAAGGGAACTGAGTATTTTAGCAACAAAAACAAATGTTTCAGATGGTTACTGTAATCCTCTATGAACTGAAGAGCAGAGGTGCCATCAGCTTTAAGTGTATTTGCAGCTTTAAAAACAGATGAACGGGTACTTGACAGCTTTTTATCTGAAGGCCTGCAATGTGTGGGTGCCACAAAACGTAGGGTCAACAAATTGACCCTATTAACAAGAACTGTCAGTGCATCTAATGACTGATATGGTTTATTCCTCTGTGCCAAAGACTTCCAAAACTATTAAAAAATATTTTCATCTGTGAATACTCAAAGGTGTGTAATTGTAATTCTCAGCTGAAAACAGTCCTTAGCGAATCAGCTATTTACTCCCATTTAAGTAACATATGTTTTTGGGTTAAAATGATGTAACCTTTTCTAATAATGAATGCATATATTAGTGACATGTTTTCAAAGATTTACCTCTCAGCAGAAACCAGTGGGCTTCTGGCTGAGAGCTATTGACAGGGTAGGAAAGTCATAAAGTGTTGAGAGACAAATTAGGAGAATACAGACTATTTTCAGCCTTGTCCTTTAACTCGTGAAGTCCAAAATTCACAACATGCAATGATTTAAAAGGCTTGTCTTAGTCAGCCTGTTTAAACACATAAAATGCCAAATCTGTTGGTCTGTCTCTGTTTGACCATCAGATGGAGACTCCAAACTTTCTGAGTTACATAAAACTCAAACCTTTAGATCACAATGGGATAAACAGAAACACAGACTGACATGCACACACACCCATGACACCCACACACACACAACCACCATTCCTAGTCTCAAACATCACAGTGGGGTGTGTGTGACAGAGTGATGTCATCTCCCCTTTCCTGTGTGTGTATGTGTGTGTGCGTACATTATGTTACCATAACAGCTGGTTTCCTGGGCAAGGACAATTCCCCGCCGAAAAAAAATGATAGAGGCATTGTTGCAATACAAGAACGCTCGCCAGAAGCCAAACACGCATGCCAGACTTCTTTGTATGTGGCAAGTTAACTGGCTCACTAATTTCTTCAACCGAGCAACTGTTCGAAACTACACAGGTGCTGGGTCAATCACATCACTTAGTTTTATCTGAGACACTACAGCCTTATGGGATCTGTATGTATCAACTCAATGTCCACTTAATGTGGCAGCTACTTGTCAAGATGGCCAACAGCACAGAGTCGACCTCAGCATGCAAACACACACTGTGTGTGCGCGGCAATACGGTTTAAACAGCGCATACCAG
>BRZM01000249.1:25912-48625 GCA_033238685.1 Lates japonicus | reverse complement strand
GAACCGAGCACAAAGAAAATAGTTTTGCACCATTTATTTACAACACTATCACAAAAAGTCGAACCAACAGAGAAAATTAAAGTTATATAATTAATCTGTTCATTTGATTAAATTGTTCACGACGAACGCACGTTTTAATCAACACAGCCTCCAGTGGTAGTCATCAAAAGGCTGACCTGCCACCCAAATTAATAATATTAGGAGATATTAATAATTAATATTTTCACACTGAGAATACAGCTGACACAACCTTTCAATGTCCATGATGAGCTAAATTTGTGGTGGGAGGGGAATGAGTCAGTGCTTCAAGAATCCCACTGTCGTGGAGGCCCCAGCTGCACACTGGCTGACAGCTGCACCACAGGCACTGAAACAGGTTCACCACAGTGACAATAAAACATAAACAGTAATGAGAACACCACCAACATCAATATTTAGTAGTTACAAACTTTTGTAATGAGACCCCATACAATAAATCAGTGTATGTCTGAAAACCCCACACATTAGTTAGTTTGATAAGATCAAATAATATTAGCACCATTTGAAAATTTAAAAGAGCATGACTTTATAATAAAGACTGTTATCATAAAACAATGTCCCTGTACTATGTAGGAAGAAAGGCACAAAACATGGCAGTCTAGTCAACCTCCCAAGATTACTGTCATGATGTTGCAGTGACCATGTGACAGTAGGTCATGTTGGGACACTGAGCCACTGCACCACCATAATATACACACACACACACACAGAAACCACATCAAAGGAACATGCAGGTATCCTTTGATATATGCACAATCAATCAGATGAACATGACGCTGATGTCAGATTTATATCATGCTCAAATAAGGCTGTGAGACAAAATATTAATCTGTAGGTCACACAGTTAACAGAACCTCATTTCAGACTAGTGACCAACATACATCATAGAACAGACACCTACAGTACACAAACACAATCTAATAATAACAAATTGAAGTGACAAAGCAAACATGAGCACACACACTCATTAATACAGTTCAAGGCTGTCATAATGAAAATCCTGATCAACCTGTGGTATGTTGTGTTAGTTCTGTGTGTGTGTGTTTGTGTGTTAGAGAGGTTCTATTATTAATCTATCAAGAAGAAGCTCTTGGGAGCTTGTTATCAAAGCCATCAAGCTTGACACCACCTGCCAAGACACAAGATAAAACAGGAAACATTGAGTGAGTGTGTGTGTATGAGGTGGTCAAGAGCACCGACAGAAACAAGGCACAAGCTGTCAAGCACAACAGTCAAATAGTTTGAGATATCATCTCTACAAGACGACACGGCAACAGATCAAACCGTTTAGGACAATTTTTAGTTCACAACCCAGAATGTGTTTAATGAAAACAGGCTCTGCGACCACAGCGCTAATGACAAACATGTTATTACCTCCCATGCCCCAAACAAGCCAGAGCCACATTTGGCTTTCCACGCCCCTCCTTACAAGTTTATATAATTCCCAGAGTTAGCCTGGTCAGCTTGTTGGCATGCTTATCTCAATTAGTCTACCGCTGACGTCTGGCCATCCGCCGAGTGCGGGACACACACACACACACACACACACGTCATCAATATCTCGCAGGTGATTCAAGCCGTATCTCCTGGCGTGAACAGAGGCAGTAACGGTTTCAGATCGTGTGCTGTACTGTCAGCGAATTAAATTACGGCAACAACACGTCGCACGAACATCATCGCATCCCGCCAGTGACATACCCGGTATCCCCCAAGATCTGGGGAGACTGTGTTCATCGAGGGACCACCGTCGCCAGCACGGTATGGAAGGTGTGGAAACGAGTAGTGCAACAGGATATGCAAAAGGCATTTTTTTCTTTCTTTTTAGGCAGCAGCCAGTCAGGATGCAAGCCCCAAGAAAGCATAGAGGAAGATGGGAGAAAGAGGGAGGAAGTGGGGATGGCAGAGGAAGTAAGAGACAGAGGCAAACAAAGGAATGAAAGAAGTCGAATGACACCAAGTAAACAAAAAGTCATTATTAACTGGAGAAAGAGGAACCAATGATGAATCTGAAATCGGGTTTAACATTCAACATCTGTTATCATTCTAAACCTATTGATTAACCATATCCAATAATAGTTCCAGTTATAGTTTAAACCTTGTCCATCACAGGTCTCACATGCCCTACCAACAAAACAATATCACATTAGGCAGCAAAGGCACGGCGGGAAGCTTTGAAGAGCATCACAAAGTTCGACACAAATGTTTTGGAGTAAAGAAGTTTATCATTAATTACGTGACTGAAAATGTTATATTAGAGCCGTCAACCGAGTAAATGGAAAGCAATTTGAACTTGCACATTGGTACTGAATTGTGAAGAGAACTGTCAATCTGGACGCCTGGGTAGCAGCTGACCATGTCTCAGCCAGAGGTGGCTTAGGATGTGACCAAATTTAGACTTAATTCCAAACCCTGTAACACATCAGTCACCTTGACCTTCCCTTCAACAGACACATGTTATAAACATCCATGTGTCAAACTCACCCAAACCATACACCAGAAGAACATGGAGTCATTCATGATGGGTTTAAACTGCAAACTCAAAGAACTTTACTCTCTAATGGCGTCTCATCTTGGTACCAAATGACAGTTGCCAGTACTTAAAGCTCAGATATACTATTTGTCAATAGTCAATCAGAAATAATGAATTGCACTTGATATCTGAGAACCATAGGCATTTAATTAAAAGAAACCATCAAACATTGTCATAACTTGCATCATTTGAAGGAAACTGAGGATTTATTCCATTAATTTTGATTATCAGCTATATATATATCAGCATGTGTCTGGCCAAGATGTCCTGATGTCTGTTGTCCAACCAACTATTCAGAAACCAAATATGAGTTCAAAGAAACAGCATTTGAAGCTGGAACCACAACCAGCGGAAACTAATCAATCATCAACATGGTGGCACATTAAATTTCTGTCACTTAACCAAGCAACTAATTGACTAATCATCACAACTCTAAAGATCACTGCCATCACTTTGCTTTATCAGACAAAACAAGCACTTGACACGCAATCTTTGACAATAGAACCGTTATTCACCGCTTTCTGTATTATCAATAAACTAAACAATGAATCGACAAATCTAAAACCCATTTCCTTGTAAAGTCATGTTCTCGGTGAGTTGAAAGTCGCAACAACACAAAGCAGTTGTTCTCTCTGTGTTGTAAAAAAACCGGAACTCCATGAGAAAGAGATGCCTTTAGTTTTTTGCGCAGCTGAGCACAGTATTTGTGTAATCTCAGCCGCCTCATGGCATCATGATGCTGAGGTCAAAGCCATCTCTTGTAATGCCAGTTTCACAAAAATCATCACCTCAAGATTCCCAGTTCCTGTCTCTCAAACATATCTCCAAAGCAGGAGTCTCTGCAAAACATTCTGGCCCAGACAGTGTGACATGCAAAATCTGGTTTTGAACTTGCATGGTTTTCAGGTCTAGAGCTGCCACAATAACCAACGAGAAGAAATGACCTAATGGCAGTGTGTCTGGCCAGCCTGGAAAATAAATGAGTGGTGTTCATTGTTATCATCTCAGGTGTTGGGCCTCAAGTCCCACTGGCCTCCTCAGTCTCGCCTCCTCTCTCTGCACACCAGCCTGTTTCACTGCACGCCTGAGCCATCTACAGTTACAGCTCTGTTAAGAAACCACACATACATTCACGCCTTCACCCACTCACCACATGTCATATAAACATCACCGACGAAAACAACAAGTCAAAAAGAATCAACATGAATCAAACGATCAGAGATAATAGCTACGGGAGTCAGCAACCGGACGATTAGAGAACGCTGACACGATAATAAACAGGTACTAGGCAGCAATCAAACCAAAGTCAAAATTCAAAAAACGGCGCTATATTGATGCAGAGATTAGTACAGTCACCAAATACCAAAATTTAGCACGCTTTTTATATTTGTACTTGTTTTAAATATGCAAGTCCCGTGCATTCGGCGTCATTTAACGCCTTTACCATGACTAGGGTGACTGCATGACGCTGACAAAATGTTTTCATTAACCAGCTTGCGTAAAATACCGCAACATCGCGGGCCATCCTCCTCCCAAACACAGTGCGACAGGGATAATTACCGGATACCGGATGCCGCCGCGGTTTCTGTATCAAATACAGTAATATCTTGAAGGTTTCTTTTCAAATGAGGCGAGCACTGGTTTCAACATTACGTAAGGGTGTGTTTACCACTTTTCCGCAAAATTAATGGAGCAAGAAAGTCGTGGCAAAACCCATCGCTTAGCACTGCATATTATGTTACAGCTGATTCTGAGCACACTCAAATGCCTGCAGCCAGTGACTGCAAAGTGAGCAGCCAATTACAACCTCCTGTGGCACCTGGGTCATTCACAGGCTTTTACAGGAGGTGTCATTAGGTTTTGTTGCTTGCAGGTGTTACCCACAAACCATGATGACTAATTGAATGTTGCTACCACTTGCTTGTATTTACAACATTGCCTCCATCTGCAGCCTCTCTCTCTCTCTCTCCTCTCCTCGAAAAGTCTGTGGGTCTCAGGCGACAGTACAGCCGCCGTGGCCCTGATATACGAAGCCACCCTCAGCCAGCCCTCCTGTCCCAGTCCCGAGCTCCATAGCGCCATGCTGTCTACTGGTGTGACAGTAATGATTTCGGATTCGACCAACAAAACGCCCGGCTCCCGACTGCATGTAAAATGGTAGGAAAGGTATACGTGACCACACACGTTACTACCACATTGGGACACACTAAAAGAATAGTCAGTTATATGTCACACCGCTTAGAAACAAAACAATAACTGTCATGGTCCACTCCTCTGTCATACCTCGAATCAAGCCTTGGTGAGTTTGTACGTCCTCATAAAACCAATGACCAGCCGAGCTGTTTGACGAACGCCGTTATGTTTTTGTTGTTTATTTTTACAGTTCAGTTTGAGTGGTGGTTTGTTTAGCCGGGTCCCTCACACCTCCCTCCCTCCTCCTCCTCGTCTCCCCACCCCCCACCTCCAGCTGCCGCGAGGCTCCGCCCCGGGTCAGCAGGCAAAAGCGTTAAGCAGCCAGAGGTGGTGTTTGTCCCGCGCCTGCAAACGTTCACGGTCGCTGTCTCGAGACCAGCGGTTCATCTCATCGCAGGGGCTACCAAATAATGAAGGAACAACATGATTTGTCTGGTCGGCGATTTACCGCTCTCTCTTCATCGCCCGCGCAAGCTCGGGCTGCCCCTCCACGATCTCACAAGTTTGTTGAAAACACGGGAAACGCCGAATCCACGTCCGCGTTCACCTCACGCGGTATATTTCCCCGCATCGAGCGCACGCACGACGACTGACACGAGCGCCTACCGCTGTTTACTTGAAGGAAAGTGAGGCCCACGACGCCACACACACACACACATATTGCTGCGGAAAAGCACGCGGTCGATTTGTTTTGATTGTGCCTTTGCAGAGATTTAGAGAATTACGGACAAGGGCGTGATTTGTTTTGCTTTTTGTCTTTAACAGAGTTCAACGGGCGTCACGGAACAGCAGCACTGAGACGTAATTCCGGACATACAAACCGGTGGGTCTGATTAAGGGAAGGAAACACTCTTTCACATTCAGAACGCCAGATCCTGACGATTTTTCACTGCAGTAGACTTCATCACTGTCACATTCAGGCTTCAACCTGCAGACACACACACCCAAAACAACTTGGACTGAGTCCTGTCACTCCCAAAATGTGTAAACCGCCTGGATATCAACAGTGGAAAAGTACTGTAAAACACACTGTAAAATACCGTGTAAACAAGTAACAGCAAAATGTACTTAGAGTAACAAAAGTAACAGTATCGCCGAAGTCAAACAGTCAATAGCAAGTTATATAACCTGTAGTATTGGATTATTATCACTGATTCATACATATAAATGACATTTTTTGGTAGTTGGTTGAGGTATAGTAAATATTTACTTCTTCATCATAGAGTACTGGGCAGTTGAATCTGCAAAACCTCACTCTTAGAAAGACTAAAAGGCTTAAAACCTTATTTTACAGCACACTCATACCATTTCTGGTCAGTTAGGTTGTTTAGAAATCATCTACACATACGTGTTTGTGTCATGAAACAAAAACAACTACAGCAGGTTGCAACAGTAGAATTATAAATAAAACTTTTAAACCTGTCAATTTGCATGGAAAACAGGTTGAAGTGTTCCTATAACACTGGTACTTTTTATAATAAAATCTTTAAGGATTCTGTTCCACTGTGAAATGAAGATTAACCTTGTGTTTCAGAGACTGATCCTGTGTTTTATATGAAGAATATTGTGCAGAATATGTAACTATAGCTGTCAAATAAATGGGGTGGAGTAAAATACAAGGGAATTTGAAAAATGAATTTCCTCAAAGTAAATAGAGTAAATCTACTTAGTTACATTCCACCTTTAGCTATCAAAAGTGCAAGGCCAATACTTGATACCACAGACAACAAAATATTATTATTATATTATTCTGGGGGTGGACTGTGACTAAGTACATTTAGTCAAGTATTAAGTACAGTTCTGAGGTAACTGTGCTTTACTTGAGTACCTCCATTTTATGCTCCTTTATACTTCCACTTCACTTTTTACTTCACTACATTTATCTTTCAGCTATAGTTACTCTGCAGGTTGATTTTTCATTTTAAAAGATATGAGTCTTATTTACTATCTGCCAGTGCAGCGAGGATATTACAACCAGTTTTTGGGGCAAATTAACTTGTTTTTAAATACAATTTTGAATACAGTACTTACACTTTTAATGGATTATCTTTACATTGTTGCATTGCTACTTTTACACAAGTAAAGAATTCAAATACTTCGACTCTTATGATTGCAGGTTTGCAGACAGGGCTGCAGACAGACTAGAGTGTGAGTTATAGATCCAGGGTGAAATATCTTGACACGTGTTCGTACAATCCACAACTAGAGGGCGCTCTATCCCACCACACTGATGTCTGTTTATCCTGAACTGTTAGAACAATTACAAAATCACCTCAGCACAGTGGTTACTTTGGTAACTGGAGGTTAACTGTGTGGAAATAGGACAGTACATGCAGTTTCATCATGCACTGCACCTTTTACCTCTACTCCACTGCATCTCTACTCTTTACTCCACTACTTTTATCTCATTAGTTATTTTGCAAATAAAGGTTTTACTTTTTATTCCCTCAAGGACAATATCTGTTACAAGTGCAATTTTTGCATTTCATTGTTGAATGTAAAAAAATAATAAATATATTTATATTTTTCTATAATATACATGACACAGAACCATTCTTCATAGCAAGTGTTTTTAATTTTGATAAATCAAATACATTTTGTTGATGATGCTTCTGTACCTTTACTGATGTAAGATTTTTAATGCAGCACATTGAATAGTATTGCCACTTTTACAGCAGAAAGGACCTAAATATTTTTTCCACCAACTGAGGACAATATGATAGATATCCATTAGATTTGGAAGATCCTCCCAAGGCTACGGCCATGGCTGGATAACCAACTGTGAAAAGTCTGCACCTGCCAACTTCACTGTGTGGCAATAGACTTTTGTCTTTAGGAAAAACACACTTGTGAATAATAATATTAATGATGCCTGAATTCAGTTTAGCTGCTTCACTTTCAAGGTCCTGGTATTGTTCATGCTGACTCACTCTCACACTGCTGTGACTTACTGGGACACTTGAACAGAACAGAGCCATTGTTAATGTTATTAGCACCGCGTGTGCTTTTCCTACAAATGACAAGTCTGAATATCTGCTGTGAAAAAGGCCTCTTAGAAAAAAAAGTATAATTGTCCCACTTTAACAAGTTTAGCAGAGCTGTACAGTCTGTACACAGTCTGTATTTGCCCACACAGTGAGGTCTGAGAACAGGTCTAATCAGGGAAACTAGGTGGAAACACCTGTGTGGCTGTATTACAGGTGTGTAGGGCCTTAGTGCATATAACTACATTAATCTGTGTTTTATCAGATTAACACACAGCAAACCTGGGGTTATACTGAGTTATAATAATGTGTTTCTCAGGGAATAGTAGGATGTTCTTGACCTTAAAACCTTTCTCATGGCTGACACTTTGACTTGTGTAACACAGGTAGTATCTGATAACATTACTGGCTGAATTATATTCAGGTGTGGGGGCCCTGTTGCCGTGTGTGCTGGCTCGCTGGAATGACTTCACATGACATCTTGCTGTTACTCAGGAGTCAGGCTGCGTACAGATCCCTTCTTCAATCAGACTGGAGAACTTAGATCCCAACCATGAATCTAACCATGACTTAAATCATAGTCATCTGATTGGTGGAGCTTGTCAGTTCAAGTATGCAGCTTGGCAGCTGCCCGCCTCCTAGGCCACAGTTTTTTCACCCAAGAGTCAGGGGTTCCCAAAATTTCAGGGCCTCTAAGAGGATTTTCTTTTCACTGTGCAACCTCCGCTTAAAAGGATTTTGAGGATATTTAGAAAGGTTTGTTATTATTAAGCTGTTGCTAAAAAGTGGGGGATATTAGTGGAGAAATATCTGAGAAGAAATGTCAGACTTCTTTCTGGGTTTTATTTGGACACACACAATAAATAAATACATAAATCATGAAATGTAACCATTCCTTATTTTCTCTGGGTGAGTATAAAGGAGTTTTCTTGATTTACATTTAAACCATAGTAAGCCATTTAGGACCATGTTAAAGGAAGCACAGCAGAATTTGTAATAGGTGTGGTGTAAAACAGTCATATGCACCAATCAGCCACAACATTAAAACCACTTGCATAATATTGCATAGGTCCCCCCTTGTGTCGCTAAAACAGCTCTGACCCGTCAGGGCATGGAAACGGGGCCTCTGAGCGCGTCCTGTGGTGTCTGGCACTGGGATATTGGCAGCGGATCCTTTTGGTCCTGTGGGTTGCAGGGTGGGGCCTCCAACATCTGGCTTGTTCTGGTGCATCCTACAGATGTTTAATCAGATTTGGATCTGGGGGATTTGGAGGCCAGGTCAACACCTTGGGCTCTTTGTTGTGTTTCTGTGGTGTGGTGGGAGCTCCATCCTGCTGGGGGAGGCCCCTGCCATTGGGGAGTGTGTTTGCCATAGGGAGGTGTGCTTGGTCTACAACAATGTTAAATTGCGTGACATGTATCAAAGTAACATCCAGATGAATGTCAGGCCCAAGGTTTCCCAGCAGAACTTTGCATTGTTAAGAGATGATTAATGTTATTCACTTCAGCTGTCAGTGGTTTTAATGTTGTGGCTGATGTGGTTGTAAATAATGAAGCTTATACACTGTGTTATTGTGTAACATATAGATGACATGACTCAGATAGAAGAGACTGCGTGTACCTACTGGCAGGGAACATACACATTTTATGACGGTTGTGCTAAAGTTTAGTCTTACATCCACATGCAGCACGTTTTCAATCTTTTTGCCATCCCATCTCACTGCATTGCATGGTAATTAACAATCTCTCATCAAAAGTCAAATTAATTAACTCAGTTCTTTGAATAGCTCTGTGCCCTTCTCATCCTGACTCAGCCGTGGCTGGCAGCTCAGTGTTGAATGTGTCCTGACGATCACAGTGACAATATTGATGTCAAGTGAGGCCATCTCTGTTAAACACAGAGTTCCTACAGAGACTCTGAAATGAAGTTTACCTCGGCTGTTGATACAGTATGTTGATGAAGTTAACTGGGGTTTGAATACCATTAACTTCTGTGCCTCATCCAAAGTATTTAAACTTATTTGTATGGTTTGGTCTTTTTGTCATAACCTGTATTTATTGTCTCCTCTAATTTTGTGTTAGAGACTTAGATACGAAATAAAGATTATTAAACATGCTTATAGGACTGTAGTTAATCTATCTAAAGGCTCAGACACATGTACACACACACTATTTGTCACTGTCCAGTGAAAACCATGTATCTCCGGATCTGGTGATTTTTAATTTTGCATTTTACCCGAAGGATTAAGTATTGCTTTATAATTTGGGAAGCTCCTCTTATGTCTCTCTATTAACAAGCTTTCTAAAAACCTGCTGGTTGAAAAACTAAAAACAAGAGTGTGAAGTGAGTGAAGATACATGGTTTTCACTGAACAGCCACACACACAGACACACACATCAATTATCCCTCCATGTGGCTTCAACTCTTAGCTTTCAAAGCTGTTCCTGTTTTTCTGGATGCCACCCGTCATGTAGGTTTAGGTTGCTGTTGCCATGGAAGCAAAGCCAGTCCTCTCTCCATCCCTGGGCTGCACCAGTATGACCAATGTATTCCTCTGAGTCAATCACACACCTGCACGACACCTCATTCTGACAGGACATTCACATGGGAAGTCACTGGTCTCACACATACTCAGAGCAATCTTGTGGCTGATGTGTGTGTGTGTTTATTGTCTGATGGGTGTGTACTGGAAGTCCTGTGAGATTACACACCTGTGTGATGTCTGGATGTGTGTCTGTCCCCTAACAGAGACCACCCCCCACCCCCCCACCCCGGACACCTGCAGCAAACATAATTCTCACCAGCCTCCCTGAGATGGAGCAGGTGTGAATCACTGTCTCTTTCCTCCTCATCATCACTCTCCCTTTTTCCTCTACGACCCCCATCCATCCAGGAATAGCCCCTGTGCGTGAGTCAGGATCCCAGCCCACCTTATCCTCCTCAGTCAAACCCTCTGAACAGGACGTGATCCATAGGGTGAAAGTATGAGATCCTGCATGAGTACAGGGTGAAAAAATGTGACAGGGAAACAGAGAGATGGACTGAAATGTGAAAAACATCACGTCTGGGATTTAAAGCCAGAACACAACAGCAGCAGCAGGAGCATGGGTGGCTCCACTGGGAGAGACGGAACGCAGAGAATTATGAAAATGAAAAGGGTGGGATGTGAAAGAAAGAAATGGAGAGAGATGAGTAGGTGTGAAATCTCAATAAAGGTGGCACTCTTTAGGGAATTTCATTAATATTGTTTTTATCTTATCCCAAAAATGATTCCTCTATTTGAGCACACACGCACACACATGTATATTACTCCTGACTGACTACCTGCAGTTTCCTCTCAACTGAAATCACAACCATCATTGTTCTCACTGCAGGGAGCAGGAAAACACTCCTTTCTTCAAAGTATCTTCTTTTCCTTCTGCTGCCTCTTCATCCTCTCTACTTCTTTTTTTAGTTTTTCATCTTTCCCTTGAAAAGAAAAAAAAGAGTAGAGGAAGACCTGTCACATTTTTTTTTTTTACAAAACAATCTCCAGTAGTGGAGTGTAACTACATTTACTCAAATACTGTGCTTACGTTTTGTACTCTACTTGAGTATTTCCATTTAATGCCACATTACACTTTGATGCAACCACAATTCAGAGACAAATTAGGATTTCACACACAAAACTTATGATGAGTGTATAAAACATGACGCACCATTACAGACTGAATTATCTAACAGTAAATAAATTCAAAACTGAAACAACTTTACTTAAGCAAGGGATGTGGTTACTTCACTCAGTCTCACAGCAAACATTTAATGGCTGTTCCAGAACTTTTCAGTCATATCATTCCTGATCACTTAACTGATTTATTGATCATGTTGGCTTGAAAGTTGAGAAAACTCTAGAGGAGTTCTGAAAATAGAAATGTCTTCATCTATGGCAAACACCATCTGCTGACAAAGCTCCAGTAAATGGACACTTTAATGAGACCGTTTCATTAATTACTGTTTCCGAGGTGAAGAATGAACTTTCAGCTTCTAAATATTCTGATCTTGTTGCTTGTAGATGAGAAAATGCCTAAACATTCACTCAGAGGACGAGGGCGGTCATTCTGCAAATCTAACACTACCCTCGTGTGTGATGCATGTACTCGTGCAAACGAGAACGAGAGGAGGGATTCAGATGTTTGGTGTGTAGACAAGTGCATTTATTAAAGGAGGCATATGTGCACACTGTGATAACTTTTATCCTCAGTTTTTATAGGTTGTGATGTTGCTTTAGGTTTACTGGTGTAGCTCTGGTATGTGTGTGGGTTAGGGTTATCTTCACCTGCAGATTCACTGCAACAATGCCTGCACACTCCAAAATGCTCTTTATGGGCTGTGGTCACCCGTCTTTATCTCCCTCACCAAATGGGACACACACACACACACAAACCAACAGAGAGGAGTTTGGCCTATAGCAGAGAGGACAATTCACCTTAATTAGGATTATTATGCTCAAAGGATCAGCTCCATTTGCGTGTACTGAACCTGAGGAGCCTTATTAGTCACTGGGTGATAAATTGTCTATAAATAGCAGTGCAGTGTCAGTGTGTTACTCCTCATCATAAATACACACTTTCTTACGTTTCTAACGTTTAGCTGAGGCCAGCTCACAAGCAGGAGCAGGTAGGGCTTCTGCGTCTTGCTCAAGGACCCTTCAACAGCAGGTTTTAAACCCCACCTCACCCCTACCCTCCTCCTCCTCCTCCTCCTCCTCCTCTCTGTAAAGGAGCAGTCCGTCAGTCTCTCTGGCCGCCTTTGCCCACCCTAAAGATTTTGAGGCCGTGACGTATTTACTAACGGGCACACGCGAGTTTTCACACCGGTGCTCCATCTGCTTGCGAGGGCGACTATTTGGGGGGAGAGATAAACTGCGCCTCGCTCTCGAGCCGCTCGGACCGTTTTCTCTCCGCTAACACCCGCCGCACTTGTCAACAAGGCTTACCTTCCCTCAGCTCAGTCCACCTCTGTCCACCAGGAGGGAAAAGTAGAAGGGGTTTTCTGCTCTCCGCCGTCACTTTGACCCGTGAGGTTGTAAATACGAAGTCATTTCTGGAAGTTTCTGGACCAACATTAAAAAAAAGTGAGAATTAGCTAAAGCGCAAACAGAAGATGCGGGATCGTTTTGTTCTGTCACTGCTCTTTGGATGCCTGGCTTGTCTTGTGGTGACCTCTGTTGTGAATGCAGACGGTAAGTTGATATTTGAAGTCGTTGTAAAATACTATACTAATGTGTCAAGAAAGCCTCTAGACTTCATCATAAACTCACAAGGACCAAAGTCAGAAGTTGGTGTTGCACAAACTGTTACCAGAGCGCACTGCGGAAGCGCGCGCCACTAATGGCACCTGTCTTGTTATTATCTCAAAAGGTTTAGTAATAACGCGAGCTTTGCCCTTATCTGCGAGGTTTTTTTTCCTCGAAATTAAATAAATTCTAAATCACGTAACACGAAAACAAAGCCTTACACGTCTGATAACGCTGTGTAATGGACAAATGAGAGCGCAGTTACTGAGCTTTTTACAGTATGGTTTTTCATAGGTTTCCATCTGTGTAACTTGTCAGATTTCCAAAAACAAAAGCGTCTTTTCTTTATTGTTAACGTACTAGCCAATGGTGACAATGAGATGATACTTAAGGGCAGTGCCTCAGATATGTAAATTGATCACACACCTGTAGCTAATTACCATCACAGGAGGCGAACAAACCAAACATATCAGACAACTCTGGGTTGAGCTCTACTTAAAGTGCACACTGCATTAGAGTGTGGATCCTTCCTACAAAACATGAGATTTTATTCTACTTTTGGCAGCTGGTTAAATATGATTTTCTATTATGTTGTGAAATTTATTGGGGAAACAGTATTTTATGTCATAATAAGTTACACTTTAATTAGTATATATATGTAAAACAAATTTATAATTTTGAATTTGTTCTAATTAACAGAAATGTTTGTTTTATGGTAGATAAAATTAGGATATAAATCCACATTTGTGCAAGTATGTATGTCCTCAAATAAAACTAATCACCAGTTTCCAAGTGTCACAACATGGAGTCAGTGCTATTCATGTGGTTTTTAGAAATCATAACAACAGATGCCAAAGATCTATTTTAAAATTTTGATTCCATGACATTTGGGCTGAGGACATTTAAACACAAGTATCTGTCCTGTAAGATAAATGACAGGCTTTAAGCCTCTGCAGTCGCTTTTTCAGATGCATCCTTTTGCAGTGTAACACAGAAAGACGAGGGATATTTTTGGATTTTATTAAAGTTTGCAACGAGTGCTCCAGTTCTTGCAGATACGCCATTATCCAGAAAACTCACAGGTCATTTTTCTCAGTAGACATTATGTCCAATTTCCAGTACACTTGTCACACTGTGAGTTTCTTGCTGTGTAGAGGTTAATAACAAGTAATGAGAGGCTCTCACAGGGTTTTCCTCTCATCTTGTTCTCTCTCTCCTCAGGTCGGAGCAAGCAGTGTTGGACCTGAGAACTCCCTCCGGTCTGCAGGGCTTCAGAGACGCCAGCGGGCCAGGCTCGGCGACATGCCCGCTTTGGCATCAGCGGAGGGAGTCTGGCCACGCTGTGGTGAATGCTTTTCCCCTGCACCCGGGTTGGCTCTATGGAGGCACAGTGGGGTAAGAAAAGCAGGAGAAAGATGTATTTGTCTCCATTGTTTTAGGACATGTAGAGACTGTTGATTGCTGGAGATGTCAAAGGTCATTTATGGTGTGTGTGTGTGCTTCTGTGTGTGTGTGACGGAGGTTGCAGGAGTAACGAAAAGAGAGGAAGTAAAGGCAGTTAAAGAGAGCGGGAAGATAGAAGCAAGAAGACACATTTCAAGGGGGAAAGAGAAAAGTAGAGAGGAAGAGAGGGAGAAAGACTCCTCTGTTCCTTCCTGGAGGAGGAATTAGAGCCGGGTGTCATGTCGACAACTGCCTCCATTTACACCTCTCTCATCTCTCCACGGTAACATGACACAGCTTGTGCACCGGAGACAGAAACAGACACACAGACAGACAGACAGAGGAGAGAGCTGATTGTGCCTGAGGGACAGGCCACCGTTATAGTCAGGTGTTTGATTGATAACTTGTATCTCAGCGGTAATTACAGAGGATAGACAGAAAATGGAGTCGTCCTGATCTGTGCGGTTTCAAATATAAGGTGATTATAACCCCACGGGTACATGATGTTCAGTACTACGGATGGTGGTAGTTTTCAAAGCGAGCTGAAATCCTGTCCTGAATTCTGAAAAGCAAGAAGCTTTTTTTTTTTTTTTTTTTACAAAGCGAGTATAAGAATAAGACTTGCTGCCCCAAACATTTTCTACTGTCTCTTTATCTTTGTTATTATTTCCTTTTAACTGGATGAATTGTTTGCCAAGTAAATACCTTTAAATTCCCAGAGCCTAAGGAGGGGATGTCTTTAATTTACACTGATATAAAAACAGAGAAAGTCAACAAATCAATACATTAAAGAGGCTGAAGACTGAGAATTGTCGGCATTTTTTGTTTGAAATGACTCATTTATCGCCCCTAACTCTATTTCTAAAACTACAAAGTCATCAAGAGTAGTAAAAACTAAAAGATAAGTACAAGCGAAGCAGCTATAGCTCTGTGAGGCTGTACTTGGGCACAGTGGATGCTTTATGATATTATATGTCTCACTAGTTCTGCATTTACAATTACTGTATGTGGTCACAAGCAAAAGTCCTGGACTAATTTTAAATGTCTGTAAAGTTGTTGACCGTGTTGTGCATTTTGCTCAGAGCTACGCACGCCAGCACAGCTATGCGGCACACAGCTAATGCAAGTATGGCTCCAGATAGATGATGTTCATGCACCGCTGCAAATTTACTGGATGAATGGCTCTTACAGTGCTTCTACAAGTGCCCAGTGTTGAGAAGAAATTATAGCCTGGGTACATTTATGGTAAATGATGGTTTATTATGTAATGAAAATAGCAAACATTTGTTGTAAAATAGCCTGTATACTTTCCTAAATCATCATTCAGTGGAGAAATATTCAGTGTTAAACTGAACCTGTTTCAAATGGCGGGCTGTTTCAGAAAATGGCCGCAGAAAAGCTGATGATTTTTTCTTCCGTGACACCCTGCCTCGACGCGGTGTTGACAGTGCGGACATCAGCTTAAGCACCCGGGCCACCAAGTGTTTCTGCACAGTCTATCCAAGTGGCTCTGGCTCCATTTGAGTTCCATCTCACCAAACCTCCTTGACCTTTCCACCTGACCTCGCTTCATACTTGCAGTAGTGTTGGTGAAGAAACAGTTAACGTAAGAAGTAGGCCAGAGATACAACTTCTGAGTAGTGTTAACATCACAGACTTTATTATTGGTTGTTCTTCTCAGAGCATGTTAGCTGAGGACATCATTTTTCCACCCTGCTTGCTCCATATGTAAGACTCCAGTTTCGTTAGATCTCCTCTGTGTTGGTCAGTGTCCCGATAGTCATTTCTGTTAAAATTGTTGTCTGTTGTTTAGAAGTGGTATGCTATATATGAGAAGTCATAGTTTTAATTGTTGAACCATGATAAACTTTCTCCTGTGGAAACTGGGATTGTGCACCATTAATATTAGTATCAGATCATTTATATGTAACACCTGGAATTGCAGTATTGTGTGTAAAATGAGTTTCAAGTGAATGAGAATCGTAATTGATGGTGGAGTGGGCTGAGGGGAGAGAGCGAGAGATGGAAAAGACAGACAAAGTCTTGAAATGAGGATGTTGAGATTACATGGTGTTTTAGACCCTAAACCACCAGGATGTTGCACTTTGACATTTCACTTTATCCTTTCATGACTCTTCCTTATCAGAATCAAACATTCAAAAGTGCAAGCAATTTGTTGAGTCAGGCTTGTAGAGCGAGCACTGACACCTGCTGTGGACGGTAATGACTGCTACATTGCAAGTTTGGGTTGTATAGGAATATACGTACGTTTAGTGACATCCAGTCATATATATTGGTTCTGAAAGCGGAACCAGATGAATAATAATTCACTTATTTCAGATGAGATTTGAAGTGTTTGACGCCTGGTGTGGAGTGCCAGTTCACCTGTGGTCCCTAGGATTGCATTGATATAATTTTAGGTCTGTTGCATAATAACAAGTGCTTCCTTGATTGACTCTCCTGCCTTAATGTCTTCGTCTTACCTCCTCAGTCACAGACCCATGCTGCAGTAACCAAACACACAATACCAGCACTGAATTAATAATTCCAGTTTGCATAAAC
This sequence comes from Lates japonicus, assembly GCA_033238685.1. Lineage (NCBI taxonomy): Eukaryota > Metazoa > Chordata > Actinopteri > Centropomidae > Lates > Lates japonicus. Next base: position 31,598 of record BRZM01000249.1, on the reverse strand, counting down.
ATAATAATAATACATACAGTTCATATATCTTTGGGGTTTTCCCTAGAAAAGAGGCCATGTGAGGAGGGTTTTGAGAATGTGTTCATTGAAGTACACTGCCCTGATAAGCTGGAATCTTTTTACCCACCTCTCTCTCACCTCACTCTCTCTCACACACACACACACACACATACCTTCGCAGAGATGCCTCGGCAGGAACTATAGTTTAATGAAACAGTCTGTGATTTTTGTCTTCCAAGCTTTCATGGCTTCTGTCTGCTTCATTTCTCTCCCTCTGACTTTGTGGTCCTATAAGCTGAAGAAGCGTGGCAATGCATGCATGACTCCACACCGCCTTCTTTTCTCTCACAGTCTCATCAGGCCACAGTCAAATTCCTTCCAATTACTGATGCTTTGATTAACTCAGTTACACGTTATGCACACACACACATACAGATCTACACACATGCACAAACTCTGGGCCGTACCTTTTCCATTTAATGATGCCTGACTAATACTATTACCGGTCAAACCTGTTATTAATGAAAAGTGTAATATGTCTGACCTCTAATGATGTTCCTGAGCTCAGAGAAACCTTACTTTGGATTTTTTTTTCCACATGGTGCTGGGAGCTGCTATGGGAACATGATTTGATTGGCCTGGGAAGTTTGAGTCAGTCTTATCTGATCGGGTGCTTTTGGATGATAAATGGGCTAGTGATGCTATAAACCTTGGTAATAATGTAGCGACAAAAATAGACTATTTACTCAGCATTTTTAGCCGCTGCAGCTTGTGGGTGTTTGCATCGACCGCATTATTCATGTGGTCTGTGAGGAATACCTTTTATATTAAGTCCATGATGTTGTGATTGTTCTATATGAAGCTGGCTGCAACTGTAACAGTTCTACATGGGAACATCTATTCCTAATCCGCCAGAGTGTGATAATATTGTGCCACAGGCTACAACTGCTGATACTGCAGCATGTCTGAGCTGTGATGTGTGTTCCTGGACTCTGATGTCATGCTGTAATAATATTTGAATAAGCCACAAATCTGGTGGTGACCGAGAGAAGTACTGTATATATCTGTTTGTGTAAACCAGAGCTGCAGTTGTATTTGTGATATTATTCAGCAGAAATCTCTCACGTCACATTTATCAGTGGTGTAATCAGTTAGATGGTTTGATATATAAATTTGGACTTTTTGTACTTTTCTCTCATCTGGGCTTTTTTGTTAAATGTTTTGTTAAAAATATTATTTTATCTCTTAACAGTTGAACAGATAAACCATCTGAGACATTTAGAGGAAAAGTCTCTTTGGTGATACCAGCTCATAGACATCTCAAACATGACAAGGGGAGCCAACTGATCACTGCTTTTTTTTTTTTGTAAGAGGTCACCAACCAGAAAGGTTGGGAACCACTGGTTTAATTTTTAACAACACATTGTAGCTTATTATGTGTTTTAACCTTAAGTCTTAATCTGAAAAGTAACCAGTAACTAAAGATACAGTGGAGCAAAAAGTGTAAAATGTAATAGAGTAGAAGTATAAAGTAGAATAAAATGGAAATACAGTAATAAAGTGACGAAGACTACTAGTACTACTGGAGTAAATGGCGCCTTCCACCACCGGGTTTAATAATGCAAATAAAATGTGCACCTATAGTTTATGTGTATAATTAAACCCAGTGTGTTACAAGTAAACACATTGAGTTTAATTATGACCACCCTCAATGCTGAGTCCCTCAGGGGTGTTTAATACTTCGCTGTAGGCCATTCGCTCTCGTATCTTGGTGAAATTAACCGGTGTGTTTGTGTTTGTCTGTGAGTTCCTCAACGTGATCTGGTTTTAAATGTAGATCATAAATGTTCTTACTGTCTGCCTGTGTGTGTGTCTATTCTCTGGTTTGTAGGACCACAGTGTGCAATGTTGTGGGCAGTGCGCTGAAAGCAGTGGACGTAAGAACAGAAAACGCCACAGAGGACGCTGCACACCTGGTCGCCTTCTGTATCAAAGACAAAGGTCAGTGAAGACACAAACACAGACAGACGCTACCATGATTTAGTGAGTTTAAAAAGTTGTGAGCAGGGGATCAGGATAAGGAATGGATGAGCTTTGTGTGTACAGCATGTGTATCTGTGTGCGTCAGGTGTAGCCTTCCTGAGATATTTGCTGAGGTGTGAAAGAGGCTGTGTCTCTATGCCTTCCCATCCACACCCTACTTTCTCACTTCTATCCCCAACTGTGTGTGTAAAGCTCTGTCTATGTTTTTACCATATCTGTCATCATATACCAATCTATCAGCCTCCTCATGAATATCTGAGTGTGTGATGTGATCCATGAATGTACATAAACCCTGACAGAGCTGAAGCTACATTCCACACACCTATCCCACTGGCATGGGTCTGACAGGAGGGGCCGGGCCAGTGGCTGGTTTTGATCAGACTATTGACGCCACCCAGAGGAGATCTCTTACCTTCCTCAGACAGTAGAGTCAATGTGCTGTTTATATACCACACCCCGAGGCTGGAAACAAACACCCACTGTGGGAAAATGAACAGCAGATCCATTTAATGCAGGTGAAAGCAATGACATAGTTTCACAGTCAGGGCTGCGTTGTACACGTACAAGGTTATGTAGCAATGGTTATAGTAATTATGAAAGGAGGTGTGAGGTATGTGCGTCATGTTGTCCCATTGGGGCAACACCAATTTTTAAATCAAGTCAATTTGTTGAGTGAAAGTTGTTTTAAAGGACCATTCCTACATTTTAATTCATGCTACTGTAACCATTTGACGCTCATGTTTGGATCATGTTTAAGGGGAAACTTAACTCAGCAGGTCCGGCGGTATTTAGGATAATGACTCAGTGAAGTGACTTAAAACATACCAAAAACTGGTTTTGTCCATTGTGTACAGCAATGTTATTGTAAATTGTGTGGTTAATTTTTAAAACATTAGGGCTGTCATTATGGGAAAAACATCTCGATGTTCATTGTTTAATGCTACAACAAACAACAGCTGTATGTGGAGAATAAATAGATAATTGAAAAACTTGAATGTGTTTCCTTCGTAATTAGCATTAAAATTAGACAAAGGCAATACAATACATAATCTTTATCTCTCATCTCAGTGGCTGAAAGTTAGTGGTTGTGCTTGTCAAAATTACATCCACATTTCCCCCAAACCTCACAGCTTCCTGTCCCTTGAGTCGTTCTATCGTCTTTGTTTACAAATGGATGGTGACGCTAAAAGCCTAGACGATAATAATGAATCATGCTCATTAAATAAGCCTGTGCAATATTGAATAGATAGCATCATCTTTATCAAATAATTCAGTACAATTATCCTCTGTTTATTTTTGACTGTGTCTCATTCTCACATGCATCTCTGTATTTGTCGTTGACAGGTGAGCCGTGTGGAGACCTCTACTTTTCCTGCAACGCCCGGCGCCCGCAGGGGCACAATTGCCCGACATGGGCTGGCGAGCGTTGCACGGTGTGTGCCGGGTTGCGTGTGATGCCCAGTGGACGTAGTGCCTTCAGCCTGCTTTGGCGACAGCTGTGGAGAGTGGTACGACTGGTGGGTGCTTTTGTGTCAAAGGTAAGAAGATGTTAAAGCTGTTCATGTTGGAGAGCAGGGCAGAAATGGAAACAGCAGAAAGAAAAGGCCTGCTTGCTCATCGCCTTCAAAGTTACAAGCCTGGACCCAGGACAGGAGATCTACACTGAGGTCAACCTTCCTCATGCAGTTAGTCTCAGCTGCTATTAGGGTGACCAGTGCTCACCCCTGGTTTTCGGGGAAACAAAGTCTTAGCTGTGAGTTGAAGGAAATGGCTGCTATGACACCAGCAACATACCATGGGTTTGGCCCAGTTCACAGCAGAGGAGAGAGAGTGAGAGCAAATTGCCAGGCCTGTGCGTCCATGGTTAGCTAACGGAGACGAATCATGTTTGTGCTAAAAGCAGTGGCTTCCAGACTGTCCTAAGATGATTGCAACATATTTCTGTTACACAAAATTATATATTTTTTATCTGACGTAACGCCAGATTTTCTGTTTTCAGGATAGACTGGGTAATTTCCACCAGTCAAGCCTTATCAAACTCTTGGAAATGAGGAAACTATAACCCGTGATAAAGTAGCCATTGTTTTTATCTTAAAGAATAGTTCAATATTTTGTTTAAGGAGTTAGATGATAAGATTGGATAGTACTCATGTGTAATAAAAATAAGGATCCAGACAGAAGCTTAACTTAGCATCAAGACTGGAACAGCTAGCTCAAGTCAGTAGTCTAGCAGGACAAACCGCCTTTCACCAGCATCGCCTTAAGTTCACAAATTAAAAGCAGTATATCTTTTGTGCATTTATTTGTTTATTTCATACATAAAAGTGCTTGAGTAAAAGGTTTATTTCTTGGATGGAAAATGTTACCCTCCTGATGGGATGAGTGATGAATGGACTTCACAAATTAGAGCAATTCTGTCCAAGAAATAGTAAGCTTTTAGAGATGCTGTTAGCCGGATTTTGTAAATAAGTTTCAGGCTAGCTGTTTCCTCGTCTCCAGTCTTTATGCTAAGCTAACATATCCAACTGCTAACTGTAGCGCCATTTTTTTTCATATACAGACAGTGTGTGTGCTATCAATCTTCATCTGACTCTTTGGTAGAAAAGCAATGTAAGTATTATTGCTAAAATATTCAATATCTTTCCCTGTCCTTTAAAGGGGTCATAAAGTCTAAATTATGTCCATGTTGATCATCATCATGAATGCAGAGACCTGATGTAGCTTGTCAGCTGATCAAGCGACGCCTCTTTTTGTGTTTCCTCACGAGACTGAGTCACAAGACTATGAGGACAGGTTCACAGATTCCTACTGAGAAGAGGAGCACTATAGCGAGAGACCAGAGGAGGCTCCTGCAGCAAGTGTACCCAGGAGGCATGGAGCCGCGCACTGAGGAGAAGATCAGTGAAGAGCAGCAAGCAACAAGCTGTGTTGAATTAGAGGAGGAGCATCAGGACCAGCATGGAGAGCAGGAAGATGGAGGAGATGATTATGCTAAAATCTGAAGATGTTGTAGATGGAGGAGAAAGCCAAGTTGAAGACTTTATAGGCGATCCGAGGTGGGAGCAGAGAGGTGAGAGAGGTGAGGATAAGATGCAGTGCAGCCACTGAAGCACCTATGTCTCTTTCTGTCCCAGAAACACATGTTCTGGTTCCTCTGAGGCCTTTTCAGAGAGGGACTTCCCGTTCCACAACCAATCAACACAGACGCATACAGAGAGCCTCAGGGCGCCCAATCGAGGAGAGCAAAGAGCACGAGAGCCAAGAGAGGCACCGCATCCAGCATCCTGTTGATGTTGATTAATTATGAGACCGCGAGCAAGACAGCTACGGGCGATCAGGACATTGGTATGCATCGAGATGATCAGGAGGACAGCCACCACACGCCCAGGACGCCTTATGAAGACAGTCGCTTTGATGATCAGGGGATGATCATGACAGCCATCAGGACAAGACGACTATGATGATCAATGAAATATTACATTCCAGCTCAGTGATGATGATTCGGGACAGACGGGAATCGCCACTAAAAACATTTTATGACAATCACGACTTCTAATTATTGGTGACATGGGCTTAACATGAAGATGAGCGGATTCGCCACAGCAGCCAGGAACACGATGATCGAGATGATACATACGATGAA
>BRZM01000249.1:0-10037 GCA_033238685.1 Lates japonicus | reverse complement strand
TCCTTCCTTCCTTCTTTCTTTCTTTCTTACTTTCTTTCCAAACAAATCTTATCAAATCAGCTCTGAAACATTTTTAAATACTCAGAAGAGACAAAGTCCATCCATATTAGCTCAGCTGATTCATGATATTGAGCATTCAATACCACTATTGATGATGACATGCTCTCTTGGGTCTGATGACACTATTGAACACCTCAGTCATACTACAGACATCTGATAACTTTACTGAATGACTGATTCCACATAGAAAATGTCTCCATGCAGGATTTAACTTGACCTGTGTGCTTTTTCTATACCTTGGTGAGCTGTTCTCTACACAGTTCAAGTGGATCCAGTCTGATCATTTGGAGGATAGGTGCCGTCCTCAGGATCTTTCCTGAACTCTATCAATTCTTTCACGACTTTTAAAGCAAATCCTCAAACACTATATCTGGTTAATCCAAATCGATAAGTTCAGAGGAGACAATGTTTCTTCACAGCAATATTTTTTATTAATATTTTCAAATGATCTCTGACAATGAAGAAGCAAAATACAATCATCACATCCTGTATGAGGGTATAGAATCAACGGCAAATAAATTATCGTCCAAACCATTACAGCAAGAAGATATTTCTTCTTGTCTTCAACTTTTCTCCTTCTCTTCTCTCCAGGCAGCGACATCCCAGGACAGGCATCTCTGGTGTTTGATGTCATACTCCTGGACCTCCACAACCCCAGGGATGGGATCACAGTGACCAATCAGAAGGTGCCTGAGCCCTGCATGAGGAAGAGCATCGCTGGAGACTTTGTACGCTACCATTACAACGGCAGCCTCCTGGATGGAACCTTTTTTGATTCCAGGTGTGTGTCCATGTTTAATATTCCTCATATTAATGACAGAGAAATGCCTGTTCTCACTCTCTGGGTTTAACTTTCATTTCCAGAAGCTTTTACATTTTTAATATTTGCAGTTCTTAAAGTATCCTCAGGATGGCAGCATCTCTCCGTGCACTGAAGACATAATGAGAGACAAGTCGAAACTGAAAAACCGTTGGAGATTTCCTGTTTGCTAATCATTATATTGCTTTGTCTGAACAGTTTTTCATCTGTTTTCCTTCGTGTGCTGCCACCAACAACTGAAAATCAGTTCATGTGTGGTAACTTTTTGGGAAAGAGTGGTAGACTGACAGTGTGTATACACCCTAATAGTCTAAATAAGGGTAAAAGTTAACATAAAAATGAAGATCTTTAAAAGTATTAAAAAATATAAGACTCTGGTTATTAAAAATCTAATTTTCATATCATGTATATTATTATTATCATGTATATTATTATAGTATGTCAGCTATAGAAAGAATACACAACAGTATGTATGATACAATAAGCTAAATTAAAGTTAATGAGTCTAGACTGGAACATACATATATTTTCCAGTGTAGGTGGAAACTGCAAATATGTTTTTTTTTGAAGAAATGGAAACTTAAGTTTAATTGAGGTGACATCTCAGGAAGTTCTTCACAGTTACTGCTCTTCTAACCACAGCACATTTGCACATTTTGTATAGACGTCAAGGACCTTCTTGTCATGCACTGAGACAGCCCTGCTCTTCACAGACAGTGATCCTGTGGCACACCTTTTCCATCGTCATACATAGCGATATTTGCCAGTAATCTGAAGTTCTTGGTATTTTAAAACGTCACCGTATTGAATGTTTGTGTAAACACAAACCACAGATGCATCTTCTATAACAAATTGTTGGTAGCAACTCAAGTTCAGTGGTTTTTCTCTGAACCTGGTCGTCACAACAGACTCATTGTATATCCTGTTGTCATTTCTCTTCTCTGTGCGCTGCCTAAACCCCCTTTATATGTGATTAAATAACAATTCACTGTACAGTATACTGTGAGAAAAAGTTTTTTCTTCTCTGCATGGGGCAGCATGATAATAATAATATGTAATTTTATATATATATATATATATATATATATATATATATATATATTCCACAGCTACTCTCGTAATCGTACCTATGACACCTACGTGGGTCGAGGATATGTGATTGCCGGCATGGATGAGGGTCTGATTGGAGTCTGTGTCGGAGAGAGACGCACCATCACCATCCCCCCTCATCTGGCCTATGGAGAAGAGGGCACAGGTGTGTGTACAATGCTTGGATACACTTAACTGCACCAGAAATCCCCCCACCCCAGTTTGTGCTCCTTTATCTACAGCTTTTAACGTTGAATTCTTTCTTTATTTTTTGCACAATCTTTCTCTCAGGCACTAAGATCCCTGGTTCAGCTGTGCTGGTGTTTGACGTTCACATCATTGACTTCCACAACCCTTCAGACAACACTCAGATCACAGTCACTTACAAGCCAGAAACATGTGATAAGCAAGCCAAGAAGGGAGACTTTGTAAAATATCACTACAATGCCTCTCTGATGGACGGCACAGTCATCGACTCCACGTGAGTAAACTTCTGTCAGACACTTAACGGCCTCCTGGGAAAGAAAAACATCTTAGAAAGTGGAGAAACCTAGAGGGACATAAATTTAGAGAATGATTGCATCATCTCAGATTAGGTTTTCAAAGTTTGTTATTAATGTCTGTACCAAATTTCAGAGCAATCAATCCAATGATTGTTGACCCAGTGTAAATCAGGATTCATCCTCTGGGAACCACAACTGTCGACATTATGTTGTGCCAATCCATCAACTAAATGTTGAGATATTGAGCAAAATATTAAGTGAAAATTGGACCTGCTGAAAAATCTGGGCGTGACAGAGTCACTAGGATTCATCCTCAAGGGACCACCAACGTTTGTACAAATCTATCCAGTAGTTGTGATACTTCAGACCAAAGTGGTGGACCTACCATGTCGCCTACGTGGCTTCAAACCACTAAACACACATTAGAAAGACATTACTCTTGTTTTGTAACCACTATAGTTATATCTAGACACATATGCCTCCTACATATGTCAGTGTGTTGTCAGTGTGTAATTTTCCACCACAGTTTCACTCAGACTCAATCTGTTTCAGGCATAATTATGGAAAGACATACGACATTGTCCTGGGAGCAAACCAGGTGGTCCCAGGGATGGAGGACGGGCTGATGAACATGTGCGTCGGCGAGAAAAGGCACATTGTTATCCCCCCCCACCTGGGCTATGGGGAGAGAGGAGTCAGTAAGTCATGCACAACTGTAAACACACACACACACACTGTGTCAGCTAGACTTTGTGTTTACTGCTAATTAGCCAGTGTTAGCATGCTAACACACTAAACTAAAATATTATACCTGCTAAATGTCAGCACATTAACATTGTCATTATGCACGTGTTAGCATGTTGATATTAGCATTGAGCTTATTGCATCTCATTTCTCATAATTTTTCTACAAACAAAAGTTATACCATCAGAATAAGTTGAAAACTTTAATAATCACACGCACAAAAACCTACACGTGGGAGCTTTAAAAGAATACATTAAAATTCTTTGATTTCAATCTCACTACAAGATCCATTTAGTAACAGTTCTGGAGCTTTTAGTCACATCACATGATCATCATCAGTACATGGAGTTTTTTTTCTCTGTTGTCATAGAAGTGCAGATGTTCAAATGTTTTTTTCTAACCAACTTCTTGTTTTTTAAATTCAAGCTGTTGACAAAACAGTCTCCCCACATGGTTCATTTAGTAGCCGCTCTGGAGCATTTGATCATATTGCATGATCTTCATCAGCAGATGGTGTGGTGGATTTTACCCCGGCTTGAGAACAGTGAGATAGCCTATACTCCTTAACCATATGAATAACCATGAGGGAGACATTGGGTGTGAATTGAGAGGTGATGGTGGTGGTGTCTCTGTCTTTTGCTTCATTTTACAACAAGTTTGAAGAATTAGAAGTTAAACAGTGTGTTAAGAGAGATTCTGAAGAATCTATTCTCTATCATCAAGTAACAAAAAGAACTTATGATTAAATGTTCAGTGATATGACGTGGATTGGGTTTGGGTTCCCAAACCACTGGGCCGCGATCAGAAATCTTCAGCCAGATTCAGGTGTTCAAGAGACAGCAGTTTCCAAGGCAGCAGAGTTTATTTGTCGACAAAGAAACCCGAGAACCGTTCACAGTGCATACATGATACACCAGAAGAGCTCTAAACTGTACTAGCTCATGTCCCTCTTTTTATACAGTTTCCAGGCCTCACTGGTCATTTTATTAGTTCGTTAAACATACTCAATTAAAACATTGGTTGGTCTAATTGTCCATCCTTGGGCTCCTCATTAAAATACACTATTATCTTATCTCCAAATACCACTATCTTCTAGAATGCACCTGGGCTTTTCTTCTGGCCATACTCCAGCTTACAGGGTCATGTCAGGGCAGGCCCTGTCCTCTTTTGGCCTTTTCTCTCTCTGCTTTACACCATTATGTTTTGGCCTGTCCTGGTTGTTTTGTTTTTTTTAAACTAAGTTACCTTTTATTTTTACACCATTATTTCTTAAGTCTACCTTGTATCATTTAAAAAAAATTATATGTCTTTTTCACATTTTAATATGGAGTACACAAAGTATGCATTGTATGCAGTGAACACTAACATCTACTCTCACACGGTGACCTTTAACACATATCACATGTTTTCTTTGAACCATACAGTGAATATTGATAATACCTGAAGTGTCTGAAGTTCCATGTATGGTTTTTACTTTCTTGGAATGTCTGAAGTTTTACATATGTTTTCACTCATTTAAGAATGTCTGAAATTTATTTATGTTCCCTCCAGTCTTTGGGTTCATGTTTAGGTTAATAGCCTGAACATAAATCTGTGAACATAAATCTGTGAACGTAAATCTGTGAACGTAAATCTGTAAGTGTTAGTGATACGTGTCTTCCCTCTGTTTGTCAGAAATGTAAGATCATTGAGTGAGGTCCAGATGTTTCCTATAGACCATGAAGACAGCTAACATATATATACTGATGTTTAGAGCTGTTAGAGAGAGAGATCCATATTGGCTCGGATCCTCTCACAAGCTACTGCAGTGCTTGTCTTGATGCTGAACTTCTATATACAAGCAAGTCAGTGTCAGCGGAGATCTTCTCTTCATCATCTGCACATCATCACCATCGAATATACCACATACCTTTTCCACACAATATTCCTTTAAGATCATTAGCTTATTGCAGTATTCTCTCTTTAGAGGCATTTCACTCTTTGCACATCACATAGCTGTTGACAAATTATACACTACAATATATTTATGTAACAGCACATGATTAATTTGATGAAGAAAAATGATTAAAATTGAGTAAATGATTCAACAAAATAATAAAAGATAAAATAGTATAAAAGAATAGATGCCAAAAATAATAAATGACATGTTATAAAAAAAGTAAATAGTAAAATGAATAAATGGTAAAATGGATAAATGATAAATTAGTATATGAAGTTGAAGGATAATGTACTTCTTGTCGGCACGTACACCTGTGGTTACACTCCTTGTCTCCTTAGTTCCCTTTTTTGTTTTGTTTTGTTCCTGTCAGTGCAGGTGTATAGCAGCCTAATATTCTTCTTGTTTATTCTGAAAATAATCACCTTCTAACAAAAATACCAACAAATTGCACAACCTTGCCGTCCTCTCAACTGCGTGTGTGTGTGTGTGCACAGCTGATGAAGTCCCAGGGAGCGCTGTGCTGGTGTTTGACATCGAGCTGATTGACATGGAGGAAGGACTTCCTGAAGGCTACATGTTCATCTGGAACGATGACGTGTCACCCGACCTCTTCTCTGAGATGGACAAAAACGATGACAAGCAGGTGGAGCCCTCTGAGGTACGTGATAACCGGTTGTTCCTCTAATATTTTTTGCACCTTAACAAGTTGATTTACCCTCCTTTATCCCTCCTTTGCCTCCATAGTTCACTGACTACATCCTGCGGCAGGTGAACGATGGTAAAGGACGCCTGGCCCCCGGCTTCGATCCTTACCGCATCATTGACAACATGTTCTCCAACCAGGACCGTAACGGAGATGGAAAAATCACAGAGGCAGAGTTTAAGCTTAAAGCAGATGAAGCTGCCGCCCACGATGAGCTATGACGGGACTGAGTGTAAGACTCAGATCAGGGTGTAGGGTGAAGGGTCAGAAAGTCGGGGAGAGGGGGATGTGGGTGGTACAGAAAAAGAAGATGGGGTTGTATGTGTAAAGTAAGTAATTGTGGAGTGAGAAACATGCTGGGAGAGATTTAGTGTTTTTTATTTTGAGGACTGAGATGATGGTGAAAGCATGTCTTGTCCTTTAAGATGCTTTCAGAGCCAAATGAGTCTGAAAACTAAAAGTTGGAAAGAAGACACCTAATATGAGGACTATGATAACAGTGAATGACTTTTTTTTACCTCTTCCTTCACCCATCAAATTCTGTTTTATGTGATTTTTTAATTTTTTCTATTTTATTTTGAAGGGTATGAAAGCACTCCTGTGTGATAGAAGAAAAACCAAGGCCTCACTCCTCGATCTCTACATTCAACACTCCTTCCTGACTTTTATAGTTGTCAACATTTTGTGGTTGTGTGTTAAACCTTTATTTTCTTTTCACTGGGTATCAGCTTTTCTCTGAAATGTCTGACAGTCTTCCGGGAGCAATGAGTCGGTCACCACTCACTGGTAATATACTGTGATGGAGGGAAGTTACATTTGTTTCCAAGAGTTACCACTCATTTATAGGTGAAAATAAGTGATCATTTTAAGTGAGAGCTTTAAGTTAGAAGAACATTATATTTACATAGTTTACAGCGGACAACCTCCACTGTTTTGTTGCCTTCTGTGTTTTCTGCTGTTAAAATTATCTATACAGGACATCAGTTGTCCTCCAAAATCCAGAGTGTTGTTGCCAGCTTTCCAGTTTTTCAATCTCTTTTGGTCAACTGGTTTCATCCGGATGTCGATTGCAGTTTTGTGTGTTTGTGTGTGAGTGAGTGAGAGAGAGAGGCGGAAAGTGTGTGAATGTAGTTTTTGTTTTACTTTTTCATTCAGGAAAACACTGAGGCTAGATGATGTCAACGTCAGCACAAACATTAATTTGATTAAATGACCTAAAGACTATAGATTGTGTCAGTCCTTTTGTCCTTTAATTTACACACACGCGTCTCTTTGGCTGCTGCACTGACCAGGTTGTTGTAGCTTTTTGTATATATAGCCTATGCAGTGTTCAAAAATTATCAGGAGACGGCAGTATCCAAGGCAGCAGAGTTTATTTGTCGACAAAGAAACCCGAGAACCGTTCACAGTGCATACATGATACACCAGAAGAGCTCCAAACTGTACTGGCTCTTGTCCCTCTTTTTATACAGTTTTGGCTGTGACTTTCCAGGCCTCTCTGGTCATTTCATTGGTCTGTCAAATTTACACCATTAAAACATTGGTTCGTTTAAATGTCCATCCTTGGGCTCCTCATTAAAATACACTATTATCTTATCTCCAAGGTCACTGTCTTCTGGAAAGCACCTGGGCTTTTCTTCTGGCCACACTCCAGCTTACAGGGTCAGCCAGGACAGGCTCTGTCCTCTTTTGGCCTTTTCTCTTTCTGCTTTACACCATTATGTTTTGGCCTGTCCTGGTTGCATTTAAAAAAAAAAAAAAAACTAAGTTACCTTTTATTTTTACACCATTATTTCTTAACTCTTCCTTGTTTCATTTTTAAAAAATTATATGTCTTTTTCAAGCAAAGTATTCATGCAGTGAACACTAACATCGACTCACACATGGTGGCCTTTAACACATATATCACATGTTTTCTTTGAACAGTAAATACTGATAATACCATTTCCACATAATATTTCTTTAAAATCAGCTTATTGCTGTACTCTTTCTTTTAGAGGCACTTCACTCTTTGCATACCTGTTGACAAATTATACACTACACTTTGTCTTGTGCGTTGACAGATTTAATGTTCTTAAACCTCACAAAGCTTCACACAGTAATTACATCATACTGAGAAAAGTGGGCTGAAATATGCTGAGATTTCAGATTAAGTACGTTACAAGCACTTGTTGGGACACAGAAACCCAGCCTGTGTCCTGCTCCAGCATTATGTCAAAAACAATTTCTTCAGTATGTGTCAGAGTCAAGAAAACAACATTCAAAACAGTGTAGTAGAATTTTTCAACAGATATGTGATGGGCTGAAAGAATGATGAGGGGTATATTGAAATTAACCCCTGACAAATGAGCAATTCTGCAGATGAATAGAATTAAGAGTATGTTGTGTGAAAATGATATATTATTATTCACCATGTGATTTTGACAAAGTAATAATGATGTATGTCAAAGGTCTCCATATGAAATAGTTGTTGGTGTTTGCTGTGTGGTATATTCGATGGTGATGATGTGTAGATGATGAAGAGATCTCCGCTGACACTGTCTTGCTTGTATATAAAAGTTTATTACAAAGAAGTCCAGCATCAAGACAAGCACTGCGGTAGCCTGTGAGAGGATCCGAGCCAATATGGATCTCTCTCGGACCCAAGCAAATAGAAATCATGTGAAGCTTTGGACTTTCCCAGAGGATAAAAACATATATGAACTTTCAGACACTACAACATCATTAAAAAAAAAAAATACTACAAGGAAGAGGTAAGAAATAATGGTGTAAAGGTAAGATGTACTTCAGTTTTTAAAAATAGAACAGAAGGGCATGCCTGAGGGTTTGGAACATGTCCAGACGTGCTCTTTGGGACTTTCCAACACAGTAGGAAAGAGCTAATGTAATTGGATAAGATGACCACGGATGTCCTGTAAGTTTAAACAATGTTCTATTGGTGTGATATTGCAAGTCGATGAAATGGTCAAAAAGCGTGGGAAACCACAGCCCAGGGAGGTATATAAGAAGGACACAAGCCTTTGTTGACCAGAGCGGTTCTTGAGTAACGAGGTCGCACTGCCCCCGGGGGATTTTGTCGACAATAACTCAGATTTCTCCTGATGATTCTTGAAGACCTATAAGTCGTTTTGAGCATCTGAACAAGGCTAAAGACGCAGATCTTGGCCCCTGTGACCTGGGACTTTGGATCCAAGTCACAACAACAGACCACTATAGTAAAGCTAAATCCTGACTTGATCTTGCTCTCGCGTTAGTAACTCGTGGCCACTCTATTCTGTTTATTCAAATGTCACCATAGGGGTTCCGTAGAGACGCCACGATTCATTTACTTGGGGTCCGTGAGAGAAAGTGTTTGTGTGCGCCATGCTCCGTGTAATGTGGGTGGAGTCTCTTCGTCGCTCCGATAAAACCACAACAGCTGCTGCAGATTGCTGAAGCCGGGCGCCAAAATGGATGAAGAACGTGCACGAGACGCACACGTACTTTCGTTTGGTTAATTAACGTTTGGACCCGGCAGCTTGATGCCAGCGGCCACACGTTAGACTTTTATTTTCCTGTTGGTACATTTAGATGAGCTCATGTTGCCATTTCTCTAATTCTGCTATCGACAACTTTGCGTTAAGTTCTCGTCCAGAGAGAAGAGTCTTTATTTAGCTGAGGGCTGCAGAAACTTCTGACCATGGCGCACAACACGCTGGACTGTCAGGTGAGCGACTCTGTCTGTGTTTAGCTTTAGCCTCTGTGGTATATTAGGTGGTGATGTCGATGTGAAGATGATGAAGAGAAGATCTCCGCTGACACTGACTTACTTGTATATAGAAGTTTATTACAAAGTAGTTCAGCATCGGACAAGCACTGCAGTAGCCTGTGAGAGGATCCGAGCCAATATGGATCTCTCTCTCTCACAGCTCTAAACACCAGTATATATACATTGGTTATTTACATGGTTCATGAGAAACATCTGGACCTTCATTCAATGCCTTCATTGTTAAGAGGAAGATGATGGATAAGAGGAAACCCTCACCTTTAACCTCTACTAATCTAGGGGTCACATTTTTAACCCTCATCCTAAACATAAACCCCAAGGGCTAACTCAGACATAGGAAACTCATAAGAAGTGAAGACATCTGGAAACCTTCAGACATTCCAAAAAGGCAAAAACATACATAAGACATCCTG